>BRDA01052796.1:2803-33980 GCA_036984385.1 Crenuchus spilurus | reverse complement strand
AGCAGTTGTATTAGCTGAAAGTGATGGGCATCCTATGAGGTTATGAGGTCTTATACTGTTTGCAGCAATCTGCCATGACTCAAAACAGGTGTCTCCTCTAATAAACCCTGATACATGTGCCTGGCATGAATGTAACTGGAGCTCTGGGTGTAAAAGAAGTATTTGTAGATCATTCTTTTCTCCTGGCACGCTGTAATTAAGGTCAGCATAGTTTGAGAAAGCCAAATTTTTTTTAAGTACACTTCCTCTGAAACACTGTGTCCTGGCCAACTTCCTAAGCCAACCCCCTAAGGTACAAAAAGGCACTATTTATGGAACAAAATGTCACTACTCATACAACACAGTGCCTAATCTTACTCTTTCTATAGATTTTCTGACATGCTCTACAATGCTTAACAAACCATCAGCAATAAGGTCCTGACAGCAGAACACTGGGCCTACTGACAGTGAAAGAGCTGCTACTACCACCGTAATCTAACATTATAGGCCTTAAATCACTATGCCAGTACACTTCATTCACAGTGACACTAACAGCAATATATCATAAATCTTTTATACTAAATCAATCCTGGCATGATAGTGGCCAAAACTATATAGTTCCTGACTGACCTTGACTATAGTGTCCTCCAGAATTATTGCCATCCTTAGCATAGAACAGAAAAAATGCATTAAATACTTCTGTTTAAGAATTTTCTATACAGCTACAAAAATCTGACATGATTTGTGATCAGATCTTCATCAGATCTTCTGTGTCTAGATGAAAAGCCAATTAAAGAAAGTAATTCATTGGAGTCTTGGTATATTTGGGCTTTTTGATTACTTTGAATTTTGTCATCGTATACTCAATTTAAAAAATAAGATAATTAATTATTAAATAAGATTATGTTAGCATTGACACACTGTATCAAGATACTACACCCATAAAAACACACAATGAAGCATTTTAAAGACTGAAAATGTAAACAAAAGGTTGCATTTGTAGCTATTTCTATTGATGTAAAACAAAAAGCAAGTGTCTAATTGGCAGTACTTAATTATTACTACTAGAAACATAATGTAGATGTTTTTTTATCTGTTAAGAGCAGATTTGAGTATTTCTGAATGAAAACATGATTTGTTGTGGTATTTCAAGCCACATTTGTATCAAATTTAAATGACCTTAAATACCTTTTACTTGGTCTATAAACAACAAACGAGCATAAAATTTCAAGTCAGCTTAATTGACGGAAATGTTGAACATGACATGATGTGATGTCTTGACATGGGTCGCCACCATGAGTTATTTCTTGAACAAAATGATACATTAAATACTTTTATTTGTAAAAAAAAATGTCAATCCTTGCTTTTAGTAACTGTTGTGACCCCTTTTTGCAACAAGTTTTACAATGTCAGACTTGTCAACATTTCTGGTAATGATTGATCAATCCTTTACATTGGAGGTTTGGAGGTTATGTGATGGCAGCTTTCTTGCATGAACTGAAACTCAAACTATGATACTGCCACATCCATGTTTCATGGTTGTTGTTTTTTTTGCCTAAGATAATATTTCTCATTTAAAAGTAAAAGTTATATTTTGGATTGTCTCCAGAGCATCGTTGGTTAGGCTCTGGCTTTTCCACATGGTCTTGAGCAAACTTTTGGTGTCAGTGTTCTTAAAGAGTATTTGATATTGAAATTAATCAATAGAGGCTTGAAGGTTCAGATGTTACTTTGGGAAATTTTCTTTGATGAAGCTTGGCAAACTTTCATTAACCTATGGTGAAAAGCAGACTTTAATGCTGCACACAGTTTATGTTCTTGCAAGAGGGGGTGTCCTGCCAAAAACTCACACCTGCTTGCCATTCCATTGACTGAAACACCTTCAATTATAAGGACCAAACAGTCTTGCTAAAATGAACCTGAACCTGCTCAGACAGATTACTGCATGATGTTATACTGCTATGCTTTGTTACTAATCACATGATTTGATGAGCAGAAGATGAAAAGAGAAGGTCTCAGGCCTTCACATGCAGATAAACAGTAAGCTGGGCCAAGAGTCCATATGTGAAATGATCCATAGGACCAGGGGCCCTAGACTGCCCAGTAATTGGTAGCATCTGCATGATGAAACCATTAGAGGCTTATGTTCATTTAAAGAAGGGCATGTGCACAGCAAGAAAAGACAAACACTTAATCTTAGAATTAATGCATGCAGTTAGTAAAGACACAGGAATTAATGAGGTAGCACAATTTGTCATAGAAGGTGTTATGGATCGATGAATGGATTTGCTTATTTATGATTGTTATAGCTCTGAATGTTAGTGAAAACCACCAACAGTAGTTCTCTGAATTAAAGGTCATACTTAGATGAGTTTTGGCAATGCCATCTGAGCATCCATGATGATGCAAGTGTTATGTGTTATGTAGGTCCTGTAGGCTGATGATGACCATCTCCTGAACAGTTTAATGGTTGCAGCACCAATCTGAAGTGAGTGCAGATTTGAACATTTCGGCCAAGTCAAGTCAAGGAAAATTTATTTATAAAGTGCTTTTTACAACTGATGTCACAAAGTAGCTGTACATAGTTAGTAACACCAGAACATCAAATCCACAGTGAGCAAGCCTATGGCAACAGTGACAAGGAAAAACTCCCTCAGAGCTGGAGGAAGGAACCTTGGGAGGAACCTGAATCACGTGGGGGACCCATCCTCCTCTGGTCAACTAATCATACAGTAAGTTCTTGATAAATCACTTAATCCAATGATGCTGTTGCACTGTTCAGGTGTACTGATATGGTGACAGTAGTGAAACAGGAATGGGTATAATAATAATAATAATAATAATAATAATAATAATAATAATAATAATAATAATAATAATAATAGTAGCAGCCAGTAAAGTTCATATAAACTTGATTTTTGTCAGTAGTGTAGGGCATCTGGAGCAGGTTGCAGTAGTTGGTCGTTGGTGGACAGCAGGTCTAAGGTGGCATCATGCAGAGATAGTATTCGATTTCCATCAGTGTTGGACTGGACCGGTGGGCAATCACTCACTTAGAAAAAGACAAAGATATTAGTTCTGTTTGGGTTTATAAACAGGGATGCACATAAGTGGTGCGCAGGTGCGCATGCGTCGTCAAAATTAACGATGCGCAACGTGAATTACAACGTGATGCGCATTTGCGCACCATTTACTTGATTATGTTTGGCCACGCTAACCGGATTTGACAGGTTCGCGGTTTTCACGCCAAATTCTTTTGTTGAAAATCCAGACGCGGGTGAACTTTCAAGGGTGGCGGGATGCGTTTTATTGGGTAACTTTCAAAAATTGCCGCCGCCGGTTGCCTTGGATATTACTTCAACACGGGGGGTAAAGAGAAAGTCGATAGCTAATATGGTAAATGGGGAAATACGGGAGGCGGTATAATTGCAAGGACTGGGATAAAGAAAAAGGTTTGATGGACTGATAAATCCATTATAAACAAATACTAAGTCGAACACTCTTAGTTGTTTTGCCATTTGCTTCAAATGTGTGACAGACATATTTTGGGCTAGTTTAAGCTTCTGAAGGGTGGGTTTTGGCTGAATAATTTTGATGGATCTGGCAACCCTGACGGTAACATTTGCAGGCTCAAGAAAGTAGTTCATTGATAACTAGCAATTTATATATAAATAGCAGTTTTAAGAAATCCACCGATTCATCAGCATGTCCAAGAAACAAGCTACATTAAGTCATAACTTTGGTATTTCACCACCTCCAAAGAAATGAAGAATGTCAGGAGGGTCAGGAGGGTAGTGATGATCAATGCTTGTAGTATTTTCCAGCATTGTAAAAGGTGAGCACCAAGCAACATCTGTAGGTGCTCCTTTGAGAACTAGACCCAAAAAAGTTATGTGCACCCCTGTTTATAAAGTACAAGGATTATGAGACATATCAGAGTGTGGCTAATGACTCAGGCAGAACTGGAACAGCCTACCTGAAAGGAGAGAGCCAGAAGGTAAACAGACATGGGAGCTCACTGAGACACTGGCATCCCTCTGCTCCACCAACAAACCTGAGTGATTGTGTGAGCAACGGTAAGACAGCCCCAGCATCTCAGTTTACTATAAATCCCTATGTCAGTTAATTTGATGAACTGGATGGTATTATCAACGGAGGCATAATATAACAAAATGGCTTGAGAGGGATAATGTCATTAATTTTAGCCACTGCACTGAAATTGGGAGAAGACAAAAAAAATCAGGTGCCTTTCTGCAAGTGGTGAGGCTGATGGATTTCAGGTGAAGAGATGAAAAAGAGAAGGAAAAGGGCCAATCACACAACTTTATTGACTTTTTTGGCCAGGAGATCAGAGACAATGTTAGGTTCAGTGAAACCAGGCTGAAGGTTCTTCACAATATAGGAAAAGATGAGAGGAAAGGACACCAACTGTAAACCCATGTGAAAATGAGAAAATACTCCACAATACAGGTGAGAAAACACATATTTAGACAGGATGGGGACTTGAATAGGAGTGAAAGGATGGCCACTTATAAGTTATTTGAATGATGTTTGTGCAAGGAAAAGGCACTGAGAGCAAACAGATATCATGTCTTAGCAAAAGTTACAGATATGCAGCAATTTGCAATTATAAAAAATGCAAAGAGAATCATTCAAATCCAAATAATTAAATAATATATTCCCATTATTGCAAGGAGAGATACTAGGTTCAGCACCATGGACAGCAGGGCAGCTATGTTGGCATAAGACAAGGGGCAGATGGTGGAGGAGTGGCTATGAGACCTGTATACAGCACAGGCTAGACCATGGTGACCACCAAAGTGTCTAACCTGTAGTTCAGTTCCATGTCCATTACTGGCCAATCAAGCCTGGAATAGTGAAGACTCTTGATGGCAGCAGGTCAGTCATTGAGTCAGTAAGGCTCTGAACAACTTGCAGAGTTGAGGCAGCAGGATCTTTAGTTGTCAGATATTGTGGAGGAGCAGGGCATTTACTAGAAACCCTTGGGGAGGAATACTTTGCAGAGAGTTTCCTTCCCAACTGCAGGGAATGAATAGACCCTGGTGGAGCTTGGCTGTTGGCAGGAGGAATAAAAGTTTCCTTGAGCATGGCAGTAGCAAGGAGGAGATGATCTCTGGGTAGACCTTCTGCAGCTGGAATGTCATAGAGAAGCTCTAAGAGTTTCTAATCAGGCCAGAAAGACCAAGTACACCCATGGTTAAGAAGGTGAGCACTCCAGTGCATGGAAACAGGTGGAAAGGGAGCAATCACTTTGTTGTTAGAGACACAGACATTCATTGCACTGATATCACACAGTGACATAGTAGCTTGTGAATCAGAGCAAAGTAAAACAGAAAGTCTCTTTCATTTGTGGGATAGCCATGACTCGATGGTCTAAGTGACTGGAAGTTTACCAGTTAAGCTCTTGACAGGTCATGACTGGAGTCCCTTTGAGCAAGGAACCTAATCCCAACTGCTCCCTGAGCACTGGGGACAGGGCTGCCCACCACTTTGGGCACGTGTGCTCAATGCCCCTGTACATGTGTGTGCTTCAATGCATGGATGTGTTAAATGCAAAAATGTAATTCCTCTGGGTGCACGAACATTTGTCAGTGATTATGCACTTTTCACTTTTAAAGACAGGTGACAACCAGTGATTGTCTGAAGCTTCAGGTGAATGTGTGGCATAACATAAGTCTACCTGGTAGAACGTCCTGGTAGAATAATTTACAGTGCTTAATTAATGAAATATGAACTAAATAATAATGCTAGAGTTCACAGAATTAAAAGAGATTTTAGCAAATTATTATTATTATTATTATTATTATTATTAACATTACACTTATATAGCACCTTTCTAGACACCCCAGGATGCTTTACAATCGACATACCCTTTACACACACACCAGCGAAAAGCGGCAGCCAGTCATGCACAGCAAACTCTCAACCTGAAGCGATCGTCCACCTGGAGGACTGCATCCAGCACTAAGGGGATCACCCAGGACAGAGTACCTTATTTGGGCATACACACACATTCATACAGACATACACATTCACACACACCAGGGTAATTTTTTAGAGTAGCCAATTCACCTGATCCCCATGTTTTTGGACTGTGGGTGGAAACAGACATGGGGAGAACATGGAAACTCCACTCCACTCAGATGGAGACTTGAACCCAAGACCTCAGCGCTGAGAGGCGAACATGCTAACCACTAAGCCACCATGGCGCCCAGTCTATGACATCTTTGATTTTAGCAGCCTGATTTGAATGATACTTTATTAACTTTTGTCAGAGAGCAATTGTTTTTTTGTCTGAAGCCAATGACCTTGTCCATGCACCTCTTGGTATTAGTGAGGGATGTGCTGTTAGTAAAATCAGAGAAGAGATAATGCTCTCCTCCGAGAACAGAACCTCATCTCTGTCCGCCCACCATCCCAAAGCCCCTAAAGAAATCTCACTAGTGTATGTTCTCTGTCTCAATGTATTTACTGTCTGGCTTTGATTGGTCTATAAGGCCTGCTGTGTGATAACGGGTGAAGCCCAAACACAGTGAAAAATACACTGAGATGAGAGCCTGTGTTAAGTGGCATGTAGGTGTGGTGAGTAAGTTAGTTAGGAAAGAGTGTGTGTAATTCTTTTTTCTGCATAGCTTTGACATGAGGCCGGAAAACGCATCAGGACATTTGGAGACATCTCGAGAGCACTGTGATCATTCTGATAAGCAGATGATTACAGAAGAGAGAAGAAAGCTACACAGAGTGATAATGAGAGAAAGAGGGAGAAAATGAAAGTGAGAGTCAGATTGATAGAGAAATAGTGAGAAAAGAGGAAAACAAGAAAACAGACTGATGAAGGCAGAGAGAAAGGTCAAGAGAGAGAGAGATTTAGGGAGTGTGTAAAAGAAAAAGGGGATAGAGGGGGAAAGGAAGACATTGGGAAAGGCAAAGGACAAGGTGGGGGGGGGCAGCCATAAAATGTGCACTCACATTAACACGCTGTGACTTTCCTGAAATGCATGTCACACACAGTCAATCACATTTTCAGAAAGTATACATGACAATGATGTTTTTTTTCTGAAAGAAAGAAAGAAAGAGAAAGAGAGAGAGAGAACATTGTGTCTGTGCACACAGTGGCATTGCCCTCTCTCTGTGCTCATCTCTCTGTTTCTGTGGGAACGGTTCACTGCCTTTCAATAATATAAAAAAGGAACCGTAGCAAACCAAAAGAAAAAGAAGGGGGAAAAGCATTCTCTCTGTCGTTCTCTCCAGGCAATTCTCCTCACTCCACGCTGACCTCAACGAGATGGAACACACACAGAGACGTGCACAAAAGGAGCAGGGGAATGATGGAGAAAGGCGAGCTGCACATGGCACATTTCGCCCCAATAAAGCGGCATTATTGTCATAATGCTTCTCTGTTACTTAAATGCAGAAGGACATGAGTAGTCTTTTGTGGGAGGAGTGTGAATGGGAGCTGGGGGCACGTTATTGGAGGCCAATGGCTGAGCACTAATTTAATAGCTGGTAAATTAAGCGAGTGGGAGAAGAGCACAGCTATAGGCAGTATATTTATTCTATGATCCTTATCTTTAGTCACACCACATTGACCTGCTGAAGAAGCGGATGGAGGGTGTATGTGTGCTTTAATGTAATTTCACCTCCTTCTAAATATACATGCACACACCTGTGTCTTCTTGCATAATTACAGTATTCTCTATTATTAAAGAATTATTTGATACTGAGTGAGGAAGACAAGAGAAGAGAAGAGAGATTGACAGACAAAATGAAGAAAAGCCAAATCAGCAGGTGATTGCTTTAGATGTTTAAAAGAATGATTAAATACTTTTTTGATGCTGAGTGAGGAAGAGAAAAAAAGAGAAGAGAAGGGATGAGAAGAAAAGGCATGAGAAGAGATTAGAAGAGAAGAGCAGAAGAGAAGAGAGCTAAAGAGAAGAGAAGAGAAGGGAAGAGAAGAGAAAACAACTAGAATGACAGAAGAAGTGAAGAAAAGGCCAAAGTGAGCAGGTGATTGCTTTGGATGTTTTAAAAAAGGAACAATCTGGCTACATAGGAGAAGAAAAGCTGTGAGAGGAGGAGGAGATGAGAAAGACAGCATAGAGAAAGAACAGATTGTGAGAGCTGGAAGGAGAGGCAGAGGGCAGAAGGGTGAGAGATTTACGCGGGCAGGGTGCAGGGTATGAAAGGAAAAGCGTACCACACACAGAAGCTGTTAGGCGGAGAACGGCGCACCGTAATCGATTGTGAACACTACGGCCAAGCGCAGCCTATCACAGAGCTACCCACACTCTTCTCTCAGTTACAGCATTTATACACTGTCTGAGAGAGAGAGAGAGAGAGAGAGAGAGAGAGAGAGAGAGAGAGAGAGAGAGAGAGCATCAGAGGCAAACATACACAAAACGAGAAGAAAATGAACTGGAATTGAAAAAAATGAATGAGAATAAGAAAAACAACACACACACTCAGAGTTACAAAAGGGACAGCAAGAACAACAGACAGGAGCTTGACCTTGAACATACTGTGTCTGATGTTCTGATGAAGTGACACTAACAGATTGAAGCCTTTGGAACTTTTCTCTCACTCCTAACTTATAATGATGTCATTAATACAATACATATAAACACTGACAATATAATCTGTGTATTATCTGTTTGTATAAAAATATGTGTTCTCCCCTACATCTAGTAGCAAGTGGGATTTTCAGCTATTTGCAACATTTGTTCACATTATGATGCTTCTTTTGAAATATTATGTACTCACTGTTGTTAAATTGTTTCAGTGATGTTACTCAACAATTGTATATAACGAGCTAAAACTGAATCATATGTGTTGCTTCAATTAAACACATTGATTCTGAGCTTACATGATGAGTAACCGTGTGGAGTAAATTCTGTCTAAAAATTTCAGTCTTAGTGGAAGCATGAACACATTCTACTCAGATCATTTTGACTTGCAAATGTTTGGTCAAAAATTCTGGTACTGTGAATACAGTTAAAGATGGAATATAATTTCAACATTTACAAGCAGGATTGGTGTATTATTTTTGTTTTGTACAATCTTAGATTGACAAAGAAAGACACCAGGCAAAAGTTTGGGAATCCTAAAAGATTTAAGCTCATAGAAATTACTTGCATAAAACATTCAGACCTTAATTATCTTAGGGCTTTGACTTGTTCACAATGATCATTAGGAATGGTAAATAACGTGATACAGGTTTCAAAGCTTTATAAAGGCTCTAACTCAAACCTGTCATAACATTTAGCAGCCTCCTATCAGTGGCGATTTCTGATATGGGCGATATGGGCCCACGGCAGCATCTTGTCAAGGATGGCATGAGCACCCGGACCCGTCCTCCAAAAAATAAGACACATTTCATATATCATGTCTAGCCTACATATCGGTTTCCTATTGCCCACTTGTGGGGAGTGTGCACCCGCTGCCAGGTGCTTGCTGCTGTGGTCTGACACACAGATTGTGATAGAAGTGTGTGATGTGGGCTCTGGGTGGATTGGGGGGAGGGATTATTCGCCCCCAGGACCAAACAGGCTAGGACCGCACCTGGTTTATAAACAGATGTCTAGCATGCTGGTAAATTAAAATAAGTTCATGTAGTTGTTTTCTCAGTTTGTATTGTACTTAAGGCCTGAAACTTAACGGGAATGATGGAGATCAAGTCAGGAAGACCAAACAATCTTTCAGAGAGCTGCTTGTGGAATTGCTATACAGCTGCAAAAGTTCTTCACTAATGTGTGTGCATGTGTGTTTCAATGCACAGATACAGATACAGATATACTTTATTGATCCCTTTTGGGAAATTCAGTTTTTGTTTTGTTTTTTGTTTTTGTTTTTTTACAAATGGGTTAAATGCGGAGGTCAAATTCCTCTGTGTGCAAGTCTATTGGTCAATGTGTCACTTTCATTTTCACTAAAAAAAAGAGTGAGCTTAAAACCTTAAACAAGAACTGAAAGACTTTAAGAAGTGTTTTAAACTGTGAAATTTGCCAAAGATGGTGCTGCTCAGTAATGACCATGTAGGATGCCCTGCATTTTGGAGTTGAATGGTCATTGCTGGTCACAGGGTAAATGCAGTAGTTCATTGTGATTGTTAATGTTGAAATATTTCTTATGTTGTATATTGGTAGCTTCTCACATTCAATAATTTGCTGCAATTTAGAAATCTAACAGCATAAATTAATCCACACCTTGACCGCAGGGTGAAGGACATAATAGAGAAAGGGTTCATGTATGACCAGACCAACTAAAAGAGAATCTTAAGACATGTGTGACAACATAAAATAACCAGAATATATTTTATTCCTCATACATGTGAATCAATCCCTGCTTTGTGATCCTAAGGCATCATCTTCATTAATTTCCTTTTTTTCTTTGTTCTGGGTAAAATAAATGGAAAAGGCTGCTCAGTGATGAGAGGAAGAGGAGGAGAAGAGAGAGAGAGAGCGAGAGAGAGAGAGAGAGAGAGATCCCATTAGTTGCGCTTGGCAGACTTCACCTGTTCAGAAAAACCGTCTCAATTATGAACTGGCAATAAAAGATGGGTTGCCAGATTGAACCGGCCTGCTTCCTTCCATACGGGCGGATTGGACGCACATGGGTTGCCTCCAAGAAGCGAGAGATAAAGGAGGAGGGAGGAGCAGAGGGGAGCTCAGACAGAAACTGCTCAGCAGGTGCTGGATGAGACGAAGGATGGTAGAACAGAGGGAGGCCATTTTGGCAAAGCTCAGGATGACGAGGCAGGACTGGTGATTAAGTGGATTATCGGCTAATCGACTGTAGACAACCATATTAAAGGGGAACTTAAAAAATTTCAGACATGAAAATCTGAGTCCTTGCCATAAGGAAACCTTAGCAAGAAAAAGATATTGATTGCCTAATCATCATGTGATTCTTGAGCTAGCTTTCTGCAACCTGAAAACCAAGTGATATAAGGAATGAAACACATGATGTCAAAAATTACAGGAAAAGTACACTGGATTTATACTGCTTCATGATGATAAAACAAAAAATCCTCTAAATGACCAACCATTTAACTGAGCTTATTTTTAAGTGTTATTATTTCTTACAGTAGTATGATATGATCAGATGATTCTCATAAATTCTTGAATTTCTGAATTTACAAAAATAAAAAATGAAACTGAATCAAATGTGTCAAACCCAGTTCCATGATGTAATGTATCAACAGGTAGTACATTCTGTGATAGCACAGTAATCTGTCACTGGTCCAACACAGCAGATAAAAACTGATCAGCCATAACATTTAACCACTAATGGGTGAAGTGAATTACATTGATTATCTTACAATCCACCAGTCAAGTAGTGGGATTTATTAGGCAGCAAGTGAAGTCAGTTTTGAAGTGTATGTGTTGGGAGCAGGAAAAATGGGCAAACATAAGAACCTGACCAACTTTGACAAGGGCTAAACTGTGATGTGATTAGTACCTACCATATTATGGAAGAAGTTCATGCTGTCTGTGATAAAAATGTGTGAGAAATCACTGCAGCACAGTTTGCTGGATATGGGTCTGTGAAGCTGTAGACTCAGAGTATCCATGCTGACACCTGTCTGCCACTGAAAGTGTCTACAATGGGCAGGTGAGCAACCGGACATTGGAGCCATGCTAGAAGGTTGCCTTGTCTGATGAACTACACTTTGTTTTATTTCATGTGGATGGCGAGGAGTTTACATGGGGATGAGATGGCACCAGGGATGAAGGCATGCCAACAGAGGTGGTGGGACTGTCTGAAAATGTTCTGCTGGAAAACCTTGAGTCCTGGCATTCATGTAGGTATTACTGATATGTATCACCTACAGCTCTTCGTGGAACGTTACAGTGGTGCTTGTAAGTTTGTGAACCCTTTAAAATGTTCTATATTTCTGCATAAATATGGCCTAAAACATTGGCAGATTTTCACACAAATCCTAAAAGTAGATCAAGAGAACCCAGAAATCTCCTTTGTTCATGCCATGATACACTTCCACAAACATGTGTTGTGAAGTGCAGACTTTGATAGATACATGTTCTTTAAATAAAACAGGGTGCCCACTCACACCTGATTGTCATCCCACTGATTGAAAACACCTGACTCTAATTTCACCTTCAAATTAACTGCTAATCCTAGAGGTTCACATACTTTAGCCACTCACAAATATGTCATAACAGATCAGTTTTCTCAGTAAATAATGACCAAGTATAACATTTTCATCTCATTTGTTTAACTGGGTTCTCTTTATCTACTTTTAGGACTTGTGTGAAAATCTGATGATGTTTTAGGTTATATTTGTGTAGAAATCTAGAAAATTTTATAAGGTTCACAAACTTTCAAGCACCACTGTATTCAGTAATGGCAACACTTCTTTCAGTGGGATAATATGTCCTGTCACATTACATAAATTGCTCAGGAATGGCTTAAGGAAAATGACAAAGAGTTCAAGGTGTTGACTTCCAGATTCAGCAGATCTCAATCTTATTGAGAATCTGTAGGATGTGCTGGACAAACAAGCAAAAAAATTGGTGGCTGTACCTCACAAACTACAAAGGATCTGCTGTTAATGTCTTGGTGCCAGATACCACAGGACACCTTCAGAGGTCTGTGTACTTCGTGTTTTGATTGATCAGAGCTGTTTTGGGGGCATTATGAAGCCCTAAAAGTAAATGTTTTGGTTACACACATATTATGAGTGGAAACAATTCACAGGAAAATGTTATTTTATTTCTCAATGAAATAAATAAATAAAAAAAAACACACAAAGTCTTTAAGTTGTATAATGTACTGAATCATATGTAAGATATTGTAGAGTGATATTTGACAATGAAATTATACAAATATATACATTGTAAGTTCCTGAAGTCTGCAATGCTGTGCTCCTAGTAATGAATTTCTAATGTCTGCTGTTTGTGATGTTTGAGGGGTGTGGTGATGATCACACAAAACAGAATGATTATTCTGCTCAGTGAGGCTGCACCAAAGATTTTAAAATGATCTGCATTATTTTACTCCACTTAATGAAACTACTGTTGCACAGTGCACACAACACTGCTCAGGACAATCTTCCCAAGCAATTTTCTAAAAGAAATGAATTACGAAATGGCACATGAGGCAATCAGAAGCAAAAATCATGTTCACACCATGGCTTCAGCTTAGGTTGGTAAAAGTCATCAGATAGACAAGATTCCCAGTAGCAACTTTCAAGTGGAATGTTTCACTCCAAAATCTAATTTACACAATTTACTACTTAACCACAGATCAAATTGTGTGTCTTTAAATGGAGCTGGAAGGCCAATGTTGTTACCAAACATTAGAACTAAATTTTTACCCAAATAACCCAGTTATTTCCATTAAAATACATCACCAAAACTTCAACTCACTCAACTGCATCCACATCTTAAATAAAGTCTCACAGAGTTTTTGATGTGTTTTAGGACACAATATGACTTTTTTAAATAATGCTATGTCTACCATCTGACTCAAAGTAAAAAGTGCTGATCTTCAATTAGTTTGCATGATGATGACAAGTATAAATACAGAGGAATCTTATCCCAATTGGGTTCTATCAGTCCTGCTGTAGTCAAAAATGGTTGTGTGTAGTGATGAGAATTTATTATATTTTTATAGTTTGTAGTAAGTACAATTTTGAATGTTGTGGGGAAAAAATAATGGTTCCTCAATACTCGTTTTGAAAAGGTAAAATGTTGTGTATGTTATATTCATTACAAAATAAGTGAAACATGTTTTTGTTTTAATATTGATTGGTATGATTTATAGCTAATGAAAATCTGAAATCCATTTTGATAAATTATTAGAATATTACATATGATCAAACAATATAAGATTGCCAATACTCCATAGACTCTCTATGAGGTTCATGTTCAGAGTCTTTGCTGGCCAATCAAACACAGTAAAATTATCTTCAGTAAAGTAATTGGTAGTAGTTTTGGCACTGTGGGCAGGCGCTAAGTCTTGGAATAGGCATCTCCATAAAGCTTATCAGCAGATAGAAGCACAATATATTGACTTTGGACTTTGGACCAATGCTAGAGGATGACATGACATATCAGAAAATCACAGACTGTGGAAACTTCACACTGGACTTCAGATAGCTTGACACTCTTCCACCAGACTTTAGGACTTTGATTTCTAAATAAAATGCAAATTTTACTTTCACCTGAAATGAGGACTTTGGACCACTAAGCATCAGTCTAGTTTTTTTTTCTCCTCTGCAAAGGTAAGACACTTCTGACATTATCTCTGGTTTAGAAGTGGCTTGATATTTGGAATGTGGTAGTTGTAGCCCTTTTCCTGGAGGCATGTGTATGTGGTAGCTCTTGCTGCAGTGACATCAGCCTCAGTTCACTCCTTGTGAAGCTCTCCCAAGTTTTTGAATTAACTTTCCTAGACAACCCTATCAAGGCTGCAATAACATCTGTTGCTTGTACACCTTTTCCTGCCGCATTTCCCCTCCAAACAACTTTCCATTAATATACTTTGATGCAGTACTCTTCAAACAGCCATTCTTTTCAGCAATGATCTTCTGTGGCTTACTGTCCTTGTGGAGGGTGTTGCTAAGTGTCTTCTAGACAACTGTCAAGTCATGAGTCTTTCCCATGATTGTGGTTGTTTGTGCTGAACAAGGCTGAGAGATACATAGTATTTATTCTGTTTGAATAGTAAGTTACTCAAACACTAAATGAAATATTCTAATAGTTAACAATAAAAAAAAAACATTTTTAGGAGTAATAAGCCATGCATATCAACATTTAAACAAAAAAAGCTAGTTTCTCTTTTTGAACACTTACCTTTTCAAATTCTGAACAAAAATCCACTTTTTTGCCTCTACTCTCTCATAAAATAAACTGACTCATCTCTGAGAATGTATTTCAAATTTGTGTGATTTGAGCAGGTTGAGAGACATTTAGACTTCAAACATGTCTTGACTGATTCACTACATCTGAAGTAAGTACAAAATTATGTAAATTTAATTTCTGGATGAATCATTCATTTAAGGCACTCAATCATAATACCCACTTCAGTCACTAAAATAAATGAATGTTCATTGAACCAAAAGCAGAGCTTATTATTTGAGATTAAGCAAGTGTATTTTCCCTCTTCTGAACAAATACTGAACTGTATCTTCAGCTGAACTACAAAGATGCAATGCTTCTACTGCCCACAGTACTGCAGTCCTTCAGTACAACTGATGGCAGCTTCTTCTGAATGAGTTATCCTGAACGTGACAGGTAGATTCGTCAGCAATTCCATAAATATTCTCCTTCCCTTCTCTTCTCTAATTAAATTAGATCAACATGTCCACTTCAAAACAAGCAATGCTCCATATGACATTCTCTCTACACAAAACTCTCTCTGTAAGCAGATCTGCCTTATAGGTCTATCTAACAGGTTGTACACTTTAATCCACTTCCTACTCAACATATTTTTTGTTTTTCCTTCACTATCCTATAACCGTCTTAGGGTTTTTAACACCACAACAAGTGTTCCCTTTGTATTTTAGTTTTGTACTTACAGATCAAACCGATATTGGTTTTCTTTTTTATAGAAGTGTCTCATCTCAACAATAAATCTCATGATTCTATGAGGATAACAGACTAACACTAGCAACCACCACATTCACACTGCTACAGTAAAACAATATAGAAATATACAAAATATACAAAAAAAACATCAATGATCAAAAGACACTGCCTGCAGGATTCTGTTGGTTGGAATTTTGTGGGTAGTGGGCTATTCTCACTCCAACAGTGGCACTGAGGTGTTTCCACTCATACCACACACTAACACACCACCAAGAATGATCCACAAAAAAAAATAATACCTGCTCTTTGGTGATCCCAAGCACTGAAGAAAAGAGTGAAAGGAGGTTAGCAAAGTATACAGAGAAACATGATATAAGATGAACAACAATCTGTAATTGTAGATTTACAAAGTACAACTGTACAGTAATTTGAGCTCCTAAACTGTACTGTTAACCCCTAACTGCTCCCCGGGTGCAGGTGGATAAGGGTTGCCCACTGCTTCGGGCACAAATTCTCACAGCCTAGTGTGTTCACTAGTGTGTGTGTGTGTGTGTGTGTGTGTGTGTGTGTGTGTGTGTGTTTCACTGCACGAATGGGTTAAATGCGGAGGTCAAATTCCGTTGTGTGAAAATTACATTGGCAAATTGGTTCATCTTATATAACCATTTCTCTATCCAGTGAACTTAATAAAATTGTGATTTAAATAAGGCATACATTCAGTTACAGAGAAATTCAGAACTGTCTCACAGATACAGAAAATAAAAAGTCATAGTTGCAATTAATTCTGCATAACTTACCCAAAGTATTGAGAGGAGTATACATATTTTAATTTCATAAGTACAGATCTGTAAAAGAAGTGTTTTATGCATAGAAACATGTGGCTACATAGGGTCCCAGGTGTTTACTTTTCTAGAAACTCAAAGTGCTTTGACATTTGGGACACATTAAAGTCACCTCAACTGCCACCATAATGCTGTCAGTCCATACACTAGCGATTAGGCAGAGAGGTGATGAGAAACTAATTCTGTTTATAAGATTGGGATGATTAGGATTGGGAATTTTAACTAGTTAATCAGGGTGATACCTCTACTTTTTTAGAGCAAAAAGACCAGGAATCTCTTTCTGACCTCAGAAATCAGGACCTTGGTTTTAGGTCTAATCTGAAAGACAGCACATTTTATACAGCATAGTGCCCCCATCACTGCACTGAGATCCACACATATCACCTCCTATTGTCCCCAACAATAATAGTTTCTGCAGCCACACAAGATCTTCCAATAGAAAGATATTAATTCAATAAATATTGCAAATAACAGGATTTTTTTAGAAGACTAGAAATAATTTCACAAAATAAGTTTCAATAATTTTAATACCTATAATCCTACACAATGACAAATATTGGACTTTCACTTTCTATGAAATCATTTTGGCAGTCTGCTGTGTGTTTCTGTGTTCTGTGTCTGTCAAGGCCCCAATGCTGAGATGAAAATCTACAAGGAAGCTCATGTGAAGGTAACATAAACCAGTGTGTGTGTGTGCGTGTGTGTGTGTGTGTGTGTGTGTGCCAGAGCACTAGTGTCACTGAACTGTGAAGGGGAGATAGCCCCAGGGCAAGCCTCCGATGGGGACCTTTCAAATCTCATCGCATCGTCTCCATCCCTTGCACACACCCTTCCTCACAATCGAGGCAGATAACATGCTCGGTTAAAGGTTACAACACACCCTGACATTTCTGCTAAAGCCCAACAACTACGAGACTCTTAATATCCTTACTTTTCATGGGCGCATATGTATGTGTGGGTCTATTAAAATGCGTCTGCACAGAGTGAATGTGTCAGAAAGGAAAGAGTGATATCAAGTTACCTGAACAAGTTAATCTAAAGACACTTTTAGAGTCTTAAGGAGTGGAAGTGTGGAGTACTGGAGAGAAAGAAACAGATGGAGATAGACTTTAAACATCTGTTTGCTATTCTTTAAATTAAAGAGGCAAAAAAGAAAAAATTCTGGGAGAGCTGAGTTTCGAGGGTAAGTTCATTAAAAAGAAAGCCAAGCTGAATCTCTCAGAATGAAATCGGGGGAAATGATAAGAGTGGAGGGAAGCCACTCCTTGCTACTTGACTAAAAGGATAACAAAAATGATGTGCCGGGAAATATGCAAATGAAGAAATGGGAAGCCCTCTAATCTCTTCTGCTCCAACATTGTGAGTGTGTATGTGTGTGAGGGGTGGGGGGATGAAGTGAGGGGCTTGCTTTAGTTCTGAACTACAGATCCCATCAGCTAAGCCGGCCTACATCTCCACTGCCACAGCATAAAGCATTCAGAGAAATCAGAACATCTCTTCCTCTCTCAGCCACGTTAACTCGAGCTTGTCTTTCTATTCGTACAATTTTTTACACTTCATTCCAGCTCATTAAATGCGAGCCACAGATGTCCTGAAGTTTAACATCTGTGGCAGCACTTTCCACATAAATAACCCAGTAGCCTACCAAACACAAGATATAATCAAAGAAATGCACTGTGCTTACCTTCCTCCTTGTCTCAGCTTCCTCCTTGTCTTTTTTACACCTCATTCCAATTCATTAAGCACAAACTACACATGTCCAACATCAGTGCCAGCGCTCTACATGTTAACAACGATACACAGTGCTGTTTAAAAATACACACATATACCCACACATACACACAGGGCCATTTAGGGACCCTAAGTTACATCCTGCATCGTCCTACCTGCACCTCCCCCAGACAAGTATTTCATATGCAAGACTTGCAAGACTATGAAAGAATAAATGCTTCATTAATTTTGAAAAGAAGAAAAATAGAGTGTCAAAAGAACATGTACCTCCAAAATGCTAACACTAACTTAACTTTTAATCTAATGTAATATGTCATTTGGAGCATTTCTGTTCATCCATTCATCACAAAATGTTCACATTGTGAAAGAAAGCAAATGATGTAGAAAAATGTCAACAAAATGGAAATACAAGGCAATGACTAAATACTAAATCCATCCATCCATCCATTATCTTCCGCTTAATATCAATGTGAGTTTGCTACCCTTTCACCAGGCACAGAGCAGTGCATAAATAATAAATCTTGATTACTATATTACATATATATTGACAATTATTCAGTTCATAAAAACAGAATGTTTAAGCTGTACACATATACAATAATCATCAACATTTGTTGGGACCTTTTTACTCAGGGGCCCCAGTCTGCATATAGCATTACACACACACATACTCGCTTCAGCTGTTGAGGCCTGTGGTCAAAAGCTTGCCTCACAGTCAAATTGACCATTGTGTGACTTTGCAGTCACCATGTCACACAGGGCTGATTGGACACTCTCTTCTACCCTCTCTTTCCCACAGATAAATTATAATCCATTAGAAAAAAGGGGAGGTTTCATGTGCCTCTCTCACAAGTGCAATCAGCACGCACCCACCACTGACTGACCGCTGTGTCACTGCTATTCCCTCCACAGGCACTGAAGCGACTCAGCGCCGATAGCAAACACGTCTCTCTACCGCTATCCAATTTATTAGCCAGATTAGCACAGGGAGAGAAATGTTTATTCAAAAACTGGGGGCGACGAATGAAGAGAGCGAGATGGAAACTCTGAACTGGATTATGGTATGTGTGCCAGGAGAAATCTCATTTAAATTAATTATTAAAGAAAAAAAACATGATGAAGCCAAAATGGAATACCACTGAGTGTGTTATTGCAAGGCTGCTGCTAGTCATGGTGAAGGGGGGGGGGGTTTGATGTTGGTGGCCTGTGTATTTGCATATTAATTGATGCATAATGCAAAATCTGCCTGTATATGTCAATGCTTGATTACACAGGTCGACAAAACGAGACATGTTGATGGGGGTTTGAAAAGCAATATGTGCGTTTTTCATAATTGTGCTATGTGAGATTCAGAAGTGTCATCCATTTATTCACATCACGTCAGTTCTGCTCACTACTGGTGAAAGGAACAAGGCCATGTTGCACTCCACACTACCACATAACATAGCTGTCCAAAGAAAAATATGCATATACTTAAGGCCAAAAAGAAAATCAGCGGATGAGCGTTACGTTATGTGAACATTTCAAACACAAGCTGAAATGTTCTAAATTGATTTGAATGAAATCTTGTTACATTAATTTACACTGAAAGTAAAGCTTTTTTGCCCTCACCTGTAAAGTTACTAATTTGGAGATACTTGTTTTTCTTTAGACACTGATGATATTGCTTCAGCATATCAGAATGTGTAGAATAAAGGAAATAGACATTGACAAATCCTTAATCAAAAATTCCGTTGTGTGAAAAAATCACATTGGCTAAATTGGTTGATTTTAATCTTAATCTTAATCTTAATGTCTCATCCTCTTAGCTTTGAAATACTTCTTTGTGGCTACAGATACTGTATCACATGCTGTTATGGTTGAAAACAGACAAATACAGGCTCAAAGATGGCTACCTTTATTGATTTTCATTAGGTGATATGATTTTGTTCATTTTAGTGACAAGTATATGTTACAGTGTACAAAACTACATAAGTATTTGAGGTTACTTAAATATCTGACAAGCTTAACAGAAGTGTTTGATGATTTTTGCATGTAATTTGCACAGTGCTAATTAACATGGTGTGCCATTCATGTCCCACTTATGTTTACAAGCCTGCATGTAAAGTAATGACAAAAAAGACATTTTGGGTAATCTGTCCTTCACAATAATGCATGTGCATATTTCAGATAAATAACATTTTGCCTGCTGTACCTACACTTTACCTTGAGAAATCCTGCAAACCTGGCTGTTATATTCAGATTCCCCAGAATATCTTCATTACCTGGATCAGGTTTGTTATATTAAGGTTGGAACTTAACTGTGCAGGGTGGTACACCTCCAGGACTACACTAAAAAAAACATTCTTTAAATGAACTTAATTTAATCATGGACAGTGGTTCCATACAAAACAATTGTGTTTGTTCAACATAAAAATCTCTTTTGAAGGCTACGCAAAAAACCTGTGTGATTAAAACACAACCCAATTTTGACAATCCAACTCAAAGTAGTCATGTTCACCTAAGCCAATTCAAATACTTTACAGTAACGTATAGAAATAAGGTTTTCAGAACATGCATATATTTATCATGTTGAATTAGATTTACTTGTGTTCATCCTACCCAAAGCATTTTCATTAGATCTACATAAAGTGATTGTGGACAGTGGTTCCATCTAATTAAATTATGTTACCTCAACACAAAAAAAATTCTAAAATTTAGAATCATATAACAGGTTAAGCATGTGTTATGTCTTAATTGTGTGGTGAGAAATAAACAGAGCACATAAGTAACAAATGCACAATAGCTGTATTTAGAAAATTATATAAAATATACAGAAAGTGCAATACTTGAAATGAACTTGAAATAAACTTGAACAGTACAATGACATTTTTAAATCACCTGCTGGTGAAAGTGAACCCTGAAGTTTACAAAGTGCAATTCTTCATATGTAAATGCAATTGTTTTAAATGGGTAGTCATCAGGGTTCTAAATTAACTTTTTTGATCACCAGCCAAAGTTACCGGCCAATCAGAATTTCCACTAGCCAAATTTTATGCAGTAAAAATAAGAGAAATGAGTGCCACTGAATGCATTTGATCTATCTATCTTTCTATATATATATATATATTATTTGAACCACAGCTTCAGTGCTCTTCTTCTTCAGAAATGGCATCAGAATCTTAGCTACTCTCATTTTTTGCTGCACGTTTGCGCACAAAGTTAGGCCCAGCTGCCCCAGTCTATCCAAGTCCCAACCACCGCCGCATTTAGGTTAAAGGTTTTTACTAAGCTAACATTAACTCCCTCCTCTTTCAGTGTGCTCTCTGTTTAGTTCTGGCCCCGTTTACTTCGCTTCTACCTTGAGTTGCTCTCTGTTTTGCTCTCTGAAGTCTGTTCAGTGGTGTTAGCGTTCATTTCCATGGTTTCTCACACTATTTTCACTACAAACAGCGCGCAGCCAATGGGCGTATAATGTCATGACGTATACTTCCAAAAATATTAACTGACCCTACAACTCACTGAAGAGCTTGGTTTTCAGAGGATGGGCTTTGTGTGACAGGTTGTTAGCATCTAGTTCCTGAAAGAGTTGTTGCATCACCTCAAAAGTGTATCTGAATTTGGGAGGGTAAATCAAGTTAAAGGTGTAAATTAACCCAAGCAACAAGGCAATGGCAAGAGAAACACTGCCAAGGTCTTCCAGAACAACTACACCTTCGATTACAACTCCAACATCTGCAGGGAGGTCCACTGCTTCAGCTCCCTCAACTCTGGTTGCATAGATCCCCAATACAGTCTCCTCAATTCCCTGTTGAAGAGTGGTCACATCAGAAACCTACAGTCCAACAGAAAAAAGAAAGTCAAAAACAGACATCACTCATTTAGGAATGGCCCCCAGTTTTATATGTTGAACCATTTGATAACTGACCAAGGCCATTCTGTGTTTAAAAACACAAACCTGTTACTAATTTAAACATTTTCTGAGGAAATGTAGTAAAAAAATAAGAAACTTACCTGAGATGATCATTTTTTTCATATTTAAATTCATGCCTCAATAATGAAAAATAATTTTAACAAAAACTTTCAAGAGTCATAAGGGCTAAAATCCACTCTATTCATACAATCACCCAGGATAGTTATATTAGCTTTGAAATTCCACTGTGAAAACAAATACATTTAGCCCACTTTTTATTCTTATTTAATAGCTCAAAATAACTTAGTCATAAAACACAATCCAGTAACCATGATGCCTTCCTTTTCTTTTATATCCTGGAGGAATATTTTATTGGTCTTATCAAGTGATCTGTGGCCAGTTATATTACTAACGCCCATTGCTAGATTAAACTCCCTTCCGCAAAATGTGTTTACATACACGTTAAAGGAAGTTGAGGTCAGAGCACAATGTCAGTCATTTGTGTAGCACAGCTGAATCAATTAAGGTTTAAGGGCTTTGTTCAAGAGCCAATTCAGTATCTCTTTGCCTATAGATGAACTGCTTTAACTGCTTACCAATAGTTACCCCTTTTGACTTTATTTTTTCCACCTTTGTGAGAAAACTGGTGTGAAAGGAAAGAAACAGCCATAATTTAGTATATTTTATGTGTTTTTTACTATATGAGTTTATTACCTAAGAGTTACACCCTTATAGACACCTGTTACCTAAAGGCAAATACTATCAATGTTATTTCTATGCATACATGCAGAAATCACACCAAATGTCCCGACAACAACAAAGATATGTTCTTTCCCATCTTACAATGCAAAACCAGACATCTTTTTAGAGCCATTGATTGGGTCTGTGCTGAAAGAATATGGTCCTTTGTGAGCCATTGATTGGCCAGTACAGAGTGGAGAGGGCTTCTGATGGTGATTGATTGGTCAAAGTAATTTTCCTCCCGGATGACCACCAGTCAAACCCAGTCTTTGTGAGGAGTCTTCCTGGAGATCCTTGGCTCTCTCTCTCTCTCTCTCTCTCTCTCTCTCTCTCTCTCTCTCTCTCTCTCTCTCTCTCTCTCCCTGTGTGTGTGTGTGTGTGTGTGTGTGTGTGTGTGTGTGTGTGTGCGTGTGTGTGTGTGTGTGTGTGTGTGTGTGTGTGTGTGGTCATCTTATTTGAAGTTCAAACGAGGTTTAGAGGTAGAAGGCGGTACAGCACAGAAATATCCATGGAAGGATAAGGTACATGTGACAGTGTGTCAGGTCATTTCACATCAAGAAAATTACAGCTAAGACAGCAAATCTTGGAACAAATGAACACTCACCCACATACATACACACACACACACACACAAATACAAAATGTGCATTAGACATCACTATTCACACACTGTTCAGGGCAATGATAACACAAGTGGCAGGTACCATTTAAAAGTACACTCTGAGGTTGCAGACTGTAGTCTACAGTGGTGGCCCTGACCATTGAAGAAAAGGGTGAAAGGAGGATAACAATGCATACAGAAAAACCAATGGACTACAGTCTGTAATTGTAGAACTACAACATGCATCTCTATGGTCAGTGAAGGACAATGAGTGTAGATACACGATATGTGTACCTAATGAAGTGGCCATTGAGCATTTGAGTTATACTGAACAACTTCAACAAACTTTATGACCTTAAATTGAATTTGGAGATTAGCTTTGCTGTTAATTGTGCAATATTTACAGTTGGTATTTCATAATCAACAGATGCTTTGTATTATGTGTGAACAGAAGAAAAGGAATGTTGCGAATAAAGTGAAATGCTGAGAAATCAAAACCTTACATCTATCATTTTTGACAAGAATTTTATAATGTAGCATTAACTAGACCACATTAATAAACAATATGGTCAATATAGTGCTACATTACTACAAATAGATTTCATTTTGTTCCCACAGAAATGGCTAATCTAATTAAATGAGTGTCATTACTTTTGTTGAATCGTAATTAGGATCCACATACAATCTACAGTGGGGGAAAAAAGTATTTGGTCAGCCACTGATTGTGCAAGTTCTCCTACTTAAAAAATGAAAGAGGTCTGTAATTTTCATCATAGGTACACTTCAACTATGAGAGACAAATGAGAGATATATATTCATGCTGGAAGGCCCAGTCACGTTTCATGTTCAATGCTCTTACAGATGGAAGGAGGTTTTGGCTTACAATCTCACAATACATAGCCCCGTTCATTCTTCCTTTAACACGGATCAGTCATGCTGTCCTCTTTGCAGAAAAACAGCCCCAAAGCATGATGTTTCCACCCCCGTGCTTAACAGTAGGTATGGTGTTCTTGGGATGCAACTCAGCATTCTTTTTCCTCCAAACATGGCGAGTGGACTTGAGTACCAAAAAGCTCTATTTTGGTCTCATCTGACCACATGACCTTCTCCCATGCCTCCTCTGGTCATTGGCGAACTTGAAATGGGCCTGGACTAGTGCTGGCATGAGCAGGGGGACCTTGAATGCCCTGCATGATTTTGAACCATGATGGCATAGTGTGTTACTAATGGTTCTCTTTGAGACTGTGGTCCCAGCTCTCTTCAGGTCATTGATCAAGTCTTTCTGTATAGTTCGGGACTGACTCCTGACTTTTCTCAGAATCATCCTTACCCCATGAAGTAAGATCTTGCATGGAACCCCAGACAGTCATCTTGTGCTTCTTTCAGTTTCTAATAATTGTGCCAACAGTTGTTGCCTTCTCACCAAGCTGCTTGCCTATTGTCCTGTAGCCCATCCCTGCCTTGTGCAGGTCTAAAATTTTGTCCCTGTTCTCCTTAGAAAGCTTTTTGGAGTGTGATTGATTGAGAGTGTGGACAGTTGCCTTTTATAGACATAACAAGTTCAAACAGGTGCAATTAATACAAGTAATTAGTGCAGAATAGGAGAGCTTCTTAAAGAAGAACAGGTCTCTAATACTTATTTTCCACCATAATTTACAAATAAATTCTTAAAAAAATCCTACAATGTGATTTCCTGGATTTTTTTCTCATTTGTCTCTCATAGTTGAAGTGTACCTATGATGAAAATTACAGACCTCTCTCGTCTTTCTAAGTAGGAGAACTTGCACAATCAGTGGCTGACCAAATACTTTTTTCCCCCCTGTATGTATGGACAGATTTATTTAGACATTGTTGAATGTTAGCATTTCCTTACCAGAGTTACATTCTAAGTTCACGAATCCAAATACATTATTTTGGCAAGGTCACAGGGTACTTGGCCCCTGTTATCTTTTTTTTTTTGGTCCATTTAGAGCTTGGTGAAGCCTACACTATAGGGTTATCTAGTCAAACTATGAGTAGGGGAGACTTTTCACACTATAAAACCCTTCCCAATAAAGTGTCAAATCTCAAAGCTCCACAATCAAAGGACGAAGTGGAGGCTTACAGCCAGAACTATGAGATGGAGGAAAGAGCCTCCCCACTCAAAAAGGCAATCAGCAGCTCCCACTCTTTCTGAAGGGCATGGAGCGCGCGTGACGAAGCGCTTATTAAAAGCGTGACCGAGGACGGAAGTGAGGTCATGGTGGTATAGAAAGAACAGGAAGGCGTGCGGAGATGTGGCCTGCAGGGAGAAACCATCGCAGAGGGGAACACGTGGCAGAAACCAAACAGAAGAGAGTCAGATTCTCGGTCAGGCTGTCTTGGGAGCAGTGTTCCAGCTTGGAAACAGATAAAAGAGGCGTGGAGGGAAATGGAAAAGCACCTAACAGCCTCGTCTATTATCAGCTTCGGCTTCTGCTTATCAGTCTAGGCGTGCCTTTTTGGGCAAATTCAATCGCTGCTTAGGGTATGGAAGGGAGAGTGAATTTAATGGCCTTTGTTTACCTTATCTCATGGCAAGCGAATGACGATCCTCTCACCATCTGGCCGAAGAGTGGATACACCGAAATACTATTTATGTTTCATTTAACTCCCTTATTGAATTTGCCATTTTGCTCAGATCTGACTATATTTTGGTTTTCGTGGTGCATTTTTTTCTTACGGACAAATCATGATGGCATAGAACTGCTTAAAAGTTATGGTTTGATATCTCAATTTCTCTTTAACATGTAGTTTTCATAACTAATTAGATCACCTCTAAAAAAAAGTCTAGAGCTTATTTCATGTTGGTATCATTTTATGTCCAATGTGGCATGAACAGGACGAAGTACACATATGATTCAAGGCTAACAACATGGCTTGTGGTCAGTTCCCACAGAAAGAAGGTTGTGATTAGTTACACAAACTCAAAAATATGTTGTTGTTTTTTTTACTTATCCACAAGTCTATTTCTGAGGTATGGAACAAACTAATGTGCCTTTTTTACTGTGTGATGATTAGAAGTTAGTCACACCTCTAATGAGCTTTAGCATTTTATTTTAGACCACAAGGCACCCATGAGAATAACAACTAACAATGGCGAAGTACTTTTACCTGACTCATTATTGCACTGAATAAACAATGCATCTCCTGGAGTTTGAGTTTAGACTACAAACTACTCTGATGGACTCCTTCCAAGACTTGGAATTGGAGACCCTGGCCAGAATTTCTTAATAGTGGCCTAATGTAAAAACTGACCTCTTAAAAAGTTGAACTGTATGAAGACACATTGATAAAAAGTGCCCTGCAGATGAGGTAGGGGAAAATCACTGGTATAGAAACTTCCCCAAATTCTTTAGAATGGTTTACAGACCTGAGGAACCCATGCTCCTCCATGTGATTCTTCTGCTTCAGTGTACCTGACCCAGCTCATGAAGAGCTTGATAACTGGTGAGGGAGGTAAACCAGGTGAGAATATTGAAGAAAACACAAAGCAGATCAAAGTCATTGTGTGAGTTTTATCTCATCGACATGCACGTTTCAGTGTAACCACAAAATTATTGATTACTTAGTGTCTGATTACTAACTCAAAGGAACAATCAAATCACAGAAGAAAGTCTTTAATGACAGATTTTAAAATGTTAAATTGAAATGAGAGCTCAGTGTAGCTTCCATTTCATAGCCTTAGTGATAATCATGAAAAAATGTATAGGTTTATAAGTGTGTGAATTTCAAATTTCTGTATTTCTGTCTACAATTAATTGTTAATTGAATCAATATTTGGATCAGGTGTGTTGGGAGCAGAGAAAAAAAATGTGCAGGGCAGCAGTTCTCCAGGACCAGGATTGAGAACCACTGCTCTGCTGAAGCTCAGTGTTCTTGCATGAAATTGAATAAATGTAGACATAGCTTCATCAGGAAGCTTGAGATAGCTCATGAAAAACATCAATATGGTGTGCTGATTGCTCTTGATCTTAAATCTGATGGACGTGTCTCAAAACAGGACATCTGGACTTGCTATACTTGGTACCATGGAATTGAGTGGAGTGGAATCTGATTTGTTCCGGTCAGCCTGGGCATGAAATAGTATCCAAAAACGCTTTAGTGACAGTGCTAAAGCTCTGCATCCTGTGTAATATCATCACTTATCCACTGCCCAGATACCTCCTGTAAATTCAGTGCTCTTAGCAAGAGTCTCACTATGCAAAGCAAAGTCAGTTATATTCTGGCAAAATGCATACTAAAGCAAATCTATTTGAGATTTATTCAATTTCTATTTGAACACTCAAAAACACTCTTAAAGGGAAGGGCTGGTGCCAGTTTAGGTAATGTGACAAATCCAAGTCTTAAGCCTGGAAATCAAAGCTACTTGGGAGCCATTGGGCAGATTTGAAGCCCCAGAAAATCCAGATTTTCTCCATTTTTCAAACTATTCACCTGTGTCATATGATTAGGTTTGACAGACAATACACTTTATATTACACCAACAGAAAGAACAGAAAACCTCTTGATCTGTGGTTAAGTGCTTGTATTCTATTACTGTCAGTTTGGGCATAAAGAGTAACAAATAATTTCAGAACTTCTCCAACTCAATCTAGAAATGGAGTGAAGATACCTTGAGTTCTAAGCAAAAATCTCAGAGAGCAGCTTCCATTCAAGGAATTTACAGAACCAAGGCAATCTCATCAAGAGCTACTGAAAGATTATTATATAATCTTTTGATTGCAGTTATTCAAGTTCACAATCACAATTATTCAAGCTGACCGCAATTATTGCCAGTTATTAGATTGCACAATCAGATTATGTCATATCAAGCAGAAATTGTTGTATTTCCATTAGTTAGGCTGTGGCAAATAGATATTTCATAGAACACATTTACTGAGAAACTTCTTTCAAACAATTTTAACTGGGTGGTACAATGTATTTATAACATTTGACTATTTGGTATCCAGGTAGCTAATGCTAATTTTGTCAGCATGTACGTAGTGTTTTTGGCTTGTATTTTCAGTCTGAAAAACACAGTGGCTGATTACAGATTGTGTGACTAAGTTTTTTTGTTTGCATGGAGACATCAGTGCCACATATTTCATATCAGTACAACATAACTTTAGTCCTAAAGTAAGGATAGTTAGAAAGCTATTTTATGGTTGAACTTTGATAGTTATATGAAAGATAGACTAATTATTAATCCAAATTATGGCAATTAATTGATTGAGGCAAGTTCACTGAAAGCTTGAGATGACCATCAGTAGCAGAGAACATGGCTTTTCATGTCAAAATTAATTTGATGCAATTGTATCTGCTTGGCCATATATAGCCAGAGACAGACAACTATCATGGTCAAATACATTTGACTGCAAATTCCACAAAGTGTTAAATGAAACTTCAACAGTTAAATTAACATTATAACAGGTCAGTTTCTTGGGCAAGAGTGTCAGAAAGACTCGCTAGAGGACCACTGTTCTTCACAGCCCATCATTTTCCTTTTACCAACACCCCAAATTCATCTTAAAAAGGCCTTGGTAATGAGTGGTGATAAATGAGGTCAAATGCTAAACTGCACATTTCAGCAGTCATTTATTTTACTAGTGATAAGTTCAGCTCTGCCTTCATTATTGATCTTTAATGAACGTTCATCTTTAAAATTATTGTCAGAGCCCTACAGCACAGCACATTGCATAAATGACTACTCCAGGAAAGTAAACAGTGCCAACAAAATTGTTTTTAATGCATCTTTACTGCCATCTTGTGGCCAACCGAGGGGAATAATTCTGCTGAAATACATAAAAATACCCAAAAGATGGTCTGCATATTTGTACCAAAAAAATCTACAATAAGAATAATAAAGATCTTAATTATTATTAATGGACTAAGTAGGTATTTTTTTACTACACACTTAGCAAAGAAACCAATATGTAACTGTAAAATTAAATTTAGCTTCAAGATCAAGTTCAACTTAAAAATATTTTAATAATTTCAGTGATAAAGGTAACATAACTGAGTTGAATAAAGAATATAAACAGCATGCTCAAAACTGAGAGAGTCACCAGTCTTCTGATTTGCATTAGTTCTAATTTTAACCGTTAAAAAAGGTTATGTGCTTGTTATGCATATACCGTTATAGTGCTTTGCTTCATGCTTAATTTCTTTCTCTCAAGTAAACTTCCTGAATGTTATTTTTGAAGTGTTAAATAAACACTCTTTAAAGCCACGTCCTCATCATGCAGCACACTTCCTATACTGATATTAATAGTGATCTCAGACCCTATATGCAGTTCACAAGTATTTCCTGCAACCTTACTGCTTAGTGACCTATTTTTAAAAAAAGTTATACATTAGTATGGAAAAATGTAGTAAAAAGTAGTAAAAACAAAACAGTAAAGAAAATGCAATTTATTTATAAAAAGTCAAAGATAGGTTTAACCACACATCCACGGTGTATTCTCTGTAGTAGTTGAAAAATAAAAACTTTACCATAAAAAAAAAAAAAAAAAAAAAAAAAAAAAAAAAAAAAAAAAAGAATACTAGAGTAATTTATAGGGTCACTTACTCCTTAACTCAGATGTGCGCGCGCACACACACACAAACACACACACACACACACACACACACACACAACTATACATGTTTTTTTAAAAATAAGCAGCAACATTCCCAACAACAAATGATTAAAATTGTAAAATTGAAAGTCACAGTTACAGAAACATGGCAGGGGTAATCACAATGCTGGCTGAACACAGCAATGTTTGTCAGTCACTGACAATAGGCAATAGCATCATCTATTGGCATAACACTATTTCACATACCACCGAATGGTTTTGAATATCATATGCCCTGTGGAAAATAAAAAAATTCCTAAACCTGATGGTATTTCAATGTACATTTATACTCACTATATCACAGAATTCTCAGAAATAGTAATATTATCTCTTCAATTTAACTAAAAGATAAAAGTCTCACATTCTTTAAATGCTTTTAAAATGCTGAAGAGACAGCTACTGTTCAGTCGAGTACTATCCTCTGCTACTATCCAGACAGGTTTTAGCAGGGTTTATTGCACAAACAAGAATTCCCCCAGTTTAATATAAAAATGTAACTAAAAGTTTTAAAAGTTTGTAAAAATGTTCTCTCAAAGCTATTAAGCATCTGGATACTGACAATATTCCCCTTCCCAGCCTGGAAAACACTGGCACTTAAAATGCTGTATAAAATGATTTGCTTCCCTCTTATCTTTAAACACTTTCCTGTGTACCACATATGACGGACCACCGAGGACCCTGCATGGAATTTTATGTCTACGAGTGATGGTCCACACAGCTGGGTGAAGGTGGAGGTAGGCTGCAGAGGAAGGGTCTTGCCTCTGACATCGACCATGAGATGAGCACATAGTCTTACTGCACAGAGACGCAGCTTTAGTCACATTTACCACATAGTGACCCAAAGTGGTGTCCAGGTAGTCCTTCACTGCTTGACAGGTAACCTGGAAAGAGAAGTAGTCTCTTCTTTAGAAGAATCTTTCCTCCAGTAAGACTGTGTTTTAGACATTTTAGTATTTTTATTGCTCAAATGTTAAAAGAAAAAAAAGAACTAAAAGTTTGAAATCACTAAATTAGTCATTTATTTTTCTGTATATACTATAGGTTACCAACCACAATATATTAATATTGTGTGGATTTAAATATTTTAGGAAGCACAAAGAATCTCTGGACACAAAAACAAATGCTGTAATGTGTTTCCGTTTCCTAGGTTTCAACTATTTTACAAAGACTAGTATAACGGTCATTAAAAAAAAAATGAGCATCTG
>BRDA01052786.1:0-12892 GCA_036984385.1 Crenuchus spilurus | reverse complement strand
AAATTTGAAATGTTACTTTACATGTAATGAATATAAAAATAAAATATGATCATTTACATTTTTGAATAAAATTATATCTACAAAATTGAAATTTTTGTAGATATACTAGTATTTGTACTGTTTTGAAAAGAGCCTGGCAGTGCAGTATGTACAGGGCTTCTTATTCAGTGTGTTGACATGTATTACAATACTGTAATTAAGATGATGTATTGCAGTTTTTGTGGTGATGACGTTATAAGGCAGGTTTAACAACTTGTTTCTGTGGATGATAAACGTCAATCGCCATCATCAAGGGCCCAGTATGGCTATTTTTTTAAAATATATATATATAAATGAGAACACGGGTAAAGAAAATCATTCATGACTGTTTAAAATTGTTTTTTTACAACATTGTGTTTGATGTATATTGGATGTGATTGTGTTGTGCGTGTAATGATGGAGAGTTAAACTCTAGCAATCTGTTTTTCCTGGAGTAGCTATAAGACCCAAATATTATCTTAAAGTCAGATGTGAGTGCAGAAGCCATTCATTGACAATCCTTATCACTTGTAAAGTGACTCTAGGAGGGTGCAGACTAACAGGTCTTTTCCAATGCATGAGAAGTCAGGCTCCGCCTCTTTTTGAACTACCGCTGATGCATCACTGCCGGGCAGCCAACACACTCGGAGGAAAGCGCATGGTCCCAGTTCTGATACATCAGCTAACGGATGCCTCAGCCAGCGGACGTTACTTCGTGGTGCTGGGGAGGGTGTGCAATCTAACATGGCCAATTTTGCTCTTTTAAATTATTAGGGATACAGTTTTGTGAACAAACCAAATTGAGCACATGGAACGGATTATTCTTGTGTTTTGAACTGATGCCGCCTAGTGTTAAACATCTTTAGTGTTACATATGTTTTGTTGTTAAATATCTGCAATGTTACACAAATGGTACCTCGTCATACATCTGCAACATTACACATTATTCCGTCAAATGTCTGCAGTGTTATACAAATGTCGCGTCGGCAAACGTCCGCAGTGTTGCACAAACGCTACGTCGGCAAACGTCCACAGTGTTGCACAAACGTTATGTCGCAAACGTCCGCAGTGTTGCACAAATGTTATGTCGCAAACGTCTGCAGTGTTGCACAAATTTTATGTCGCAAACGTCTGCAGTGTTGCACAAATTTTATGTCGCAAACGTCTGCAGTGTTGCACAAATTTTATGTCGCAAACGTCCGCAGTGTTGCACAAACGCTACGTCGGCAAACGTCCGCAGTGTTGCACAAACGCTACGTCGGCAAACGTCCGCAGTTTTGCACAAACGCTACGTCGGCAAACGTCCGCAGTGTTAGACCTCCTCCTAAACTCTTATGATTTTATCGAGGATGTTCAGTGTGTAAACATCACTTGGGGACTTCATTAAAAGCTGTGGAAAAACTTTCCAGACATTTTAAAGTGTTTGTGACATGTCACGACATAAGTTAATTTGAGCCATACACATTGAGATGGTAAAGTATGTACAGTGGTGCTGGAGAGGTTAAAATTTCTCCCTTATGGTTCTTTCTTTTAAGCTTTAAATGACTCATCAGTTCTTGGATGAGAAATGGACAGAAACAGAGCACTGGTGTTTGAAGTAAACAGCTGCATGCTGGGATTGTATTAGCAGGAAGTTTGACTCATTTATTCTCTTTTTATCTCTCGTTGCCCTTTAACTCTTTTCAAAATGTTCTTAAAATGTGCTGCTATCCAAGCTCTGCGTGCAAATAATCAGGATTAGCACAAGGCCTTCCAGTCATATTTTTGGTTTCTCAGTGTTTTTCCAGCAACACGACTTCCGGTAATCATGTGTTAAATGAGCCAGAGGCGTGACGAGCTGTCCACCTGCCCTGTTTTCAGAGGAAGCAGCTGTATTTCTGGCTGTAATGACTGCTAGTAGTGGAGGCTTCAGTGAAAGATCCTAAACTAGAGCTGTGTTAGATAGGGGGCTAATGGTGCCTGACTCATAACAGTCAATATGACCCGTACTCGGGCCGACCGCAGCAGCTGTGCTCTTCCCGTGGCTGCTTTAGAAAGGCTTTTTGTGTGACAGGTGTGTTGGGTAGCCCAAAGCCTGTGGGTGCCAACAGCGCCTCACGCTGCCATGCTTCCTCACCAAACTGTGCCGCTGCGAGATCCAAAACCAAAGCTGAATAGACCACCTGCAGGCTCATCTCTGCAGTTAGCTGGTTATTAGCCCAGTATGGACCTTTCTCTGAACTTCTGATATATTGGGCTGATTAAAAAAATGTATTCAGGAAAAACGAGTTTGTTAATTGTGTATTTAGTTTATATTTGCAAAGTAAAACTAAGATGGAAAGATTTGGGATTGTTTTGAACTGGATAGTAGGAATGACTGCTGTGATGCTTGAAAGTTTTAGAATTTTTTTTTTATATTTCTGTGTAAATGCGACAAAAAATGTCATCAGACTCACAAAAGTAGATGGAGAACCAAATCAAACAATGCCACGAAACTATTAGACTTGGTCATTTATTTATTGAGGAAATTGAGCCAACATTACATGTCTGTGAGTGGCAAAAGTATGCATTAGCAGATAATTTTGAACCAAATGTTGGCAATCAGTTGATGACCATCAGGTGTGAGTGGGTGCCGTTTTATTTAAAGAACTGGGATCAAGCAAAGTTTGATCTTCACAACACATTTATGGAAGCGTATAATGATGCAAACAAAGGAGATTTCTGAGGACCACAGAAAAAGAGTTGTTCTCATCAGGCTGGTAAAGGTTACAAAACCTGAAAAGTTTGGACTCCACCAATCACCAATCCACAGTCAGGCAGATTGTTTACAAATGGAGGTAATTCAAGACCACTGTTACCCTCCCTAAGAATGGTCGACCAAGATAGAGCATGCCAAGAGCAATTTGTGTTATATTCTGTGAGGTTACAAAGGAATTTATGGGAACTTCCAAACAACTAAAGTCCTCTCTCACGTTAGTCAAACATCATGTTTGAGTCCACCATCGGGAGAACATGGAAAAATAATGGGCTTTGCAGGGTTGGAAAGACAAAGCCATTGCCCAGGTGGCCATATAAAGATAAAAAAACTATATATATATATATATATTTATATATTTATTTATATTTATATAAATTTGAGTACCACTTCAAAGCTGTATAAATGCCTTTTCTTTTAAATTCATATGTGATCATTATGTGAAAATATCTGATGCTACTGAAGTCTCATTTAGTACATCTTAAGTTTGGGCACTTCTAGCTGGTTCTAATTCCTTGAGTCAGTCTTGGAATAGTTATAAAATAAGAAAGATGGCATTTAGACAGACCAGGACCAAAACACAGAACATGATATATGAGACTGTGTACACAGAGTGTTCCACGCTACCTCCTGGTGTTCTATCACTAAGAAGAATGTGATGGAGGGCTTGATCAGTTGCAGTTATTGCAGAGGCTACATTGGAACGTTGAATATGATTTGTTCAGTCGTGTATAATATGTAACTAAATTACTAAGAAAGCTCAGTTTTACAGCCATTTCATTCTTTACAACTTAACTATATTTGATGGAAATAATTTGCCAAAACCTTTGTGTGGAACAGATTTTTGTGGCACTGCGACTTGATTGTTGTTGATTTTGATGAAAATTATCACCAAAAATGTTTTTTTCTCAAATAACTTGAAAAGCGTTGTCAAAAAGCCTATTGTTACTATTAAAGTTTAATATAAACATGTGGTTTCTGCTTATTTTAAGCCAATTTGCAGGACTGTAGCTGCAACCATTCATGAAATACTGATAATTATCAAATTTTTACATCTGACACTCTTTTCTTCAAGTCTCCGTCCATACGGGTTTTTAAGCCCATATTATCTATATTATGCTCTCCAAAAATAACATTACTGCTTGTCTGCAGTTTGCTAACGATCTGTTGTAGACAAATAAGTTTAAATTTAAATGAGAAGCATTATGTTTGAAGAATAAGCAGCATAAAAATCTTTCATCTGTGAAACATGGTGGTGGTAGTATCACCGTTTGGGCTTGTTTTACTGCATCTGGACCAGGATAGTTTGACATCATTGATTGAACAAAGAATTTTGCATTATAACAACAAATTCTACAGAATAATGTTGTGGAGTGGCCAAGGAAAGTCCTGACCTTAATCCAGTAGGAATGTAGTGGAAGCCCACCCACGTAACAGAGTTGAAGCTCACAGAGGAATGTGAATGTGACCACCGCTTAAGCTTCCGAGAGTTCGTCCTAGTTATGTTGTTTGATGGGAATTGAACATTTGGTACTCAAGTAGGAAATGGATGGTTCTGGGTTTGGAGTGGTGACAGTACTGTACCACGGTGCCTGATGTAAGAATGCCAAGTTTAAAATGTATTTATTCTGTCATTGTTTTGTTGTATAGGAGAGGCTCTGCAGGTGTACGGCTTATATTTCAAGCCTATTTTTGTAACAAAATTCCTTTCTCCGTTACAGGAAGCAGTCAGCGTTGGATTGTCGTGTTCTCTTCTCTTTCTCAGAACAGTCTCATTTGTTTTTTTCATCCAGTGTATCTGTTTTCCATTTTTGTGGATGTGTGTGCTGGGAGAGGCCAGAGACTAATCTGTCCTTATACGCTGCGACAAGTCTGCTGACAGATCGAGGCTGACAGCTGCGGCGATTGTAGAGTTTGAGGAAAAGACGAGATTTCATTGGAGGATGCTGTGTCCATCCCAACGCTGTGACGTCCCAAACCACCGGAGGTCAGCCTCGCATTCCTCTCAGCTACCACAGAATCAATTTAGGAACCAGTAAGACATGCTGGTGTCCTTTTGTCCCTTTGTCCTTTCACTCCAGGACTGTTTTTGTTGCGTTTATTGTGTTCAGATGTGATTTTGATGCAAAGCCTCTCATGGACTTGGACTGGATGGACCTCAGATTCTAACCCTTATACAGTGTATTCAGATTTCGGCACTTTTTGTACCAAAGGATGCTGGTTAATAAATTTGTTTATAATTTAATTTGAAAAGTTAAAATGGTCATATTGGATGGACACATGGATGGATGTTTTTAGGCTGTTTTGTTTTACTGTTGATCAGTATGGCTTATAACCCAAATCCAGAATCTCACATTATTTGAGCATAATATTTGGAGTTTTGAGCAAAAATGGTTCTATGTGGTGCCAGAAACGGGTTTGTGGAACCATTTTCAAAGAGGTTCTTTGAAGAACCAGTTACAGCAGATTCAATCACAAAAAAGAACCATTTATGCATAAAAATGCTCGTTTGCGTTCTCATGGTTCTGTGTATATACTGCATCTCTAAAAATGATGAAAATATCATGAAAATTAAATTTTGATTAAAATTTACCATTTGGACGTATTTGGATACCACTGCTTTGGGTTTAGGGTCTTCATGCTTTGACTTTGTGGTTGTGAGCCACAATAAAAGCTCTTTGTTTTTCCAGCACATTCCCATTGTCATTATGGTGGGACTCTCTGAATGCCATTCTGGCACATGACTGGGCTCCCAAAATGCTGCTGTGTGTGTGTTGTGTGTGACTCTGCCTCAGGGGGAGTGTGGCTGGTGTCTTAAAATAACCCCCCTCGTCCCTCCTAAAGTGGGTCAGAGCAGGACCACGAGGAATGCCAGAGCTCTACGTGGCACATTGAACTGCACGTCGAGTAATTTGCCCTGCAGCTACGTGGAGTGATACCACGTCTGGAGAACGACTGAAAGCATCACTGAAGCGAGAGTGAAGATGGCTGTACAGCCTCCATCACTCTTCGGCATTTGCTTGGCAGCCTTTCTTTGGATGTTTTATAAACCAGAAATAAAGAATTGTTCAAAATGGATGTCCAAATGTTTGTGGACAGCCTACTAATGAATACGTTCAGCTCCTTTAAGTTGCACCCACTGTTGGCACAGATGTATCTTATCTAGTCCCTGTAGTGAAGTGCTGCCAATAGAATAGGACCAAACATGAACCTGTTGGTACCATGTCTAATGCCAGGCTTGGGCAAGAGGGGTATAAAGCCCTCAATATTGAGCTGTGGAGCAGTGTTCTCTGCACTGATGATGCTCCAGACGCTCTTGTTGTTGATGGCAGTCAAATCCTCACAGCAAAGCTCCCTGGACAGTCGAGACAGTTACTCCAATAAAAGCAGGAGAAACTCTTATTACTCTTGATTTTGTACGAAGCAATAAATGAGCAGGTGTCCCAATACTTTTCCCATATAGTGTATGAAGGATATTTTGTAAAACAAAAATAGTAGAAGGGCTTAAAATATTTTAACGCTAAATTTACATTCCATTACATTTGCCATCAACAGCCGGGGCCCAAGTGAGCAAAAATTGGCAGTGACTCTCCATCACTCTCACATTGTAATGTCTACAGGCTCAGGCGTTTCCTGATTGGTCCATTTGGAGCTGGGAATCCTGCGATTTCCTCCGAGCACGTTGGCTTTCCAGTGACGGTGTATCAGTGGTAGTTAGAAAAGAGGTGGTGGCTGCATCACATGCAACAGAGGAGGCGTGTGCTTGTCTTCACCCTCCTAGAGTCAGGGACAGTGCAAAGTGATGAGGAGAGTCCTAATGAAGGGGATGGGCTAATTGGCTACTACTACATTGGGAAGGGGAGAAAATTGGCAAAAATAATTAAAAAAAAAAAATTTTACAACAAACCACTAAGTGCTGGTAATTATAAAACATATAAACACTTATTAGATCTTTTTAACCCCAAAATAAGACCCATAATGAGCTATTTTGGGGGTTTTACTCATGAACCAATATTAATTAAAATGTATACATACCCTAAAGGGATAAAAGTTTTGGGACATCTCATTCATTGGTTCTGATTCAGTGATGAGCATCAGTGAGGTCAGGATGTTGGATGATCACCACCTCACCTCATCCCCAGTTCATCCCAGGGAGCAGAGAACACAGTTCCACTGCTCCTCAACTCAATGCTAGGTGGCTTTATGCTCGTAGCCCACCTGGCATTAGACGTGGTGCCAATAGGTTCATGTTTATCTGCTCCAGAGACTCCTATTGTATTGGCAGTACTTCTACAGTACATGTGTGTCAGCAGTGACTGCAATTCTAGCACAAAATAACAGAACTGATCACATTTGGTGATTTAAAATAACATCCCTTGTAATATTCCGCCTCTCCTCCCTCCTCCAGGCTTTTATGTGGATGTTTAGTGATGCATTTTGCTGAGGGGTCGTCGATTGCCAGAAACCTCAGCCTTTAACCTTGTGTGAACACTAGAGGGCACCCTTGGATCCCTCTAGACTGCGGTGGCTTATTGAATAGAAGCCCCTTATCTGTGATGACCACTGATGCACCTGGTTGCTGTGGCTGTAATGAGTCCGGTAAACGTGCGCATGAAGGAGATGAGCAGGAATGTAGAATAGCAAAGGTTTCAATTCACAGCACATGAATTGAGCTCAGACACAAAGGGACCTTTTATCCAGTCGGTGTTAACCCTGTGCTGTCTGCTTTATGCCGTCAGAGGCAGCCCAGGCCAGACGAACTGCGGTTCATATTGTCAGATTTGATGATTTGTCAAGAAAAATCTGCTGTACACTCTGCAAAGAAGGTACCAGAAGGAGTTTTGTGGAGCCATTTTTCAATTTAAGGCAGATTCCATCATAGAAAAGAACAATTTAAGCATACACGGTCTCTGAAAGTTAGAATATGGTGAGGCCTCGGTGGACTAAGGTGCTGACGCTATGATCAGAGATCTTATCCAGTGACAGCCATGACCCAAAAAAGCCAAATTTTCTCTCTGGGTGGGTAGAGGTGCTCTCTCCCCATCACTACTAAGAAATGTCGGCTGGCTCAGGCTTCTGTTAGCTGATGCATTGCAGCTGGAGTTCATGCACTTTCCTCCGATCGCATTGGCTGAGCGGTGATGTATCGGAAGCAGTTTGAAAAGAGGCGGAGCTTGACTTCACATACATCAAAGGAGGCCTGTGCTAGGCCCTCTTAGAGTCCGGGATATTAGATTGGGAGAGTCCTAGCAGATGGGTGGGAGTTTAATTCGGAAAGGTATGACGACGACAAGAGGAATTTCTGAAGTAGTTTGGATCAGCGAGGTTAAAGGTAGAGTCACCTTTATCAGTAGATGACCTTTCACAATATGGAGCATCAGGTACAAGCGTAGGGCCGCACGGTGGCTTAGTGGTTAGCACGTTCGCCTCTCAGCACTGAGGTCTTGGTTTCGAGTCCGCATCTGAGCGGAGTTTCCATGTTCTCCCCGTGTCTGCGTGGGTTTCCTCCGGGGTCTCCGGTTTCCTCCCACAGTCCAAAAACATGGAGGTCAGATGAAGTGGGTACTCTAAATTGTCCATATGTGTGTGTTCACCCAGTGATGGACTGGCGCCCTGTCCTGAGCTTAGTTGAATAGTGTAATGCCCTGCCCTGCGCCCAGTGAGGGGGTAGGGGACTAACCGCGACCCTGATTAGGAATAAGCGGGTGTGATAATGAATGAAAGGTACAAGTGTGCTTGGATGCTGGCGATGGATATTTTCAGCACGCTGTAACATCAGTCTCTTTCACACAGACTGAGGTACATTTAGACCAAATTTCATCACCGTATCTTTATTAGACTGTTATTCATGATCGTTTGGGCAAAGAAGCAAACAAGACACCCTGTAGTACTGTAATTTAAGTCCCGTCACATCACATGACTGGCGAATTGAAGAAAACTCGTTAACCAATTGTAAGTGTGCTGTTGAGTGTGTAGATTCAGCTCTTACTGAAGAACTGATCCCAAATAAGAAAACATTGGTTAATGTCAGAATCTTCATGAAAATGGCGTACGTGTGTCCACGTTTGATCCCATGATGCATCTGGTCAGGCTGATGTGGCCTGAGGTGTGGACAGGAACCCGTGACCCTGAAAATAGAGGTCACTTCCTCACAGCTAGGAGCAAACGCATCATTTGTTTTAATGTTGATGCTGTTTGAATATTAATTTACTTATTATATTATTTATCGTAATAACTTTGATTTGTATGAGCTATAAGACTGATAAACAGTGAAAACAGCCATGAAATGTCACATGTAATGAATATCACATATGTGACGGTGTACCGTTTTTAATTTAATTAATTAATACATTTTTTTAAAACCAATTTACTCTCGAATGTGTTCGGTAACCCATCGACCCGCCCTTTTGTTGACTCTCTATCACTCGTAATGTCTCCGACTCCTGTCTAGGACGGTGAAGCCTAACACAGGCCTCCTCCGATGCATGTGAAGTCAAGCTCCGCCTCTTTTTCAACTGCTGCCCTAACGTTGCCATTGGGCAGTCAAATGGCTCGGAGGAAAGCGCAGGATCCCCAGTTCTGATGGGCCAGCCGACATTGCTTGGTAGTGCTAGGTAGAGAATGCCATCTTACCCGCCTTACCATCTTAGTCTGCTGAGCTGCTTAGTGTTTTATTTTTATTTTTTTGTAAATAAAATAGATAGATAGATAGATATCAATCAATCAATCAAATTTTATTTATAAAGCGCTTTTTACAACTGATGTCACAAAGCAGCTTTACAGGGTTAGCAATAACAGACATAAAATCATTAATCCCTAATCCCCGGTGAGCAAGCCAACGGCGACAGTGGCAAGGGAAAACTCCCTCAGAGCTGGAGGAAGAAACCTTGGGAGGAACCAGACTCACATGGGGGACCCATCCTCCTCTGGTCTGCTAATTCTAAGTGTGTGATGAATCATAATCATATGAAAGATAGATACTTTATTGATCCCTGAGGGGAAATTCAAGGAAATAAGCCATATTAGAAGCCATACTGATCAACATTAAAACTAAATAAGGCTTGAAGTACCACGTGTCATGAATATAAAATATGACCGTTTACCTTTTTGAATTAAATGATGAAATTATTAACCTTTTTTTTGACATTATTTTTTTGTTGATTTTGTAGTGAAATTCCACAGCGAGTGCATTGAAATCCATGCATTTAAGACCAACATTCTAATTCATTTTCCCAATCCACGGAATCACCCTGTTTCTCTTCACTGGCTGTTTTTTTCATCCTACAGCGTTCGATCAACAAGTCTGGGGGTATTGACATTATTCACATGTTCCCCATCTGGCTGCTACTGATAAGACTTTCCAAGGGGTTGCTGGGTAATAGTCTCGGCAGCTTTAAAAGCAGGGGCGTAATGTATTCTGCAGGAGAAGGCCCCAGTAACCCGCCTCCATCACACTCCCCACCGCCAGCCTGCGGAGCCCAGGAGAAGACGGGGAGTGTTTCACTGTCTGAGAGACGGCGGAGAAAACAAAATGTCTGCTCTCTCAGGGAGACGGAGGTGGAGATGAAGTCTGAAATTGGTCTGAGAGGTGCAGAAGTGCTGTTTAATGCTCCCCGTTAGTCTAAATGAATGACAGATCCGGTTCCTTTGACAGTAATGAGATTATCATTTCTTCTGCTGATGATGTAGATGCATCCCAGCAACATCTGATCACATCTATTTATTAAGCCTATTAAATCTGAGTCAGTGTCTCTGAGCCAGTGTTTCTGGATGATGCGCTTGCTCCTGGATGTGAGGAAATGACCTCTGGAGTTCCTGTCCACAGCCCAGACCAGATGCACCATGGACACATGGAGGCTGAAAGGCTTCTGCTGTATGTGTGCTTTGAGTCGGCATGTTTTCTCTGAGTAGCCTGGATGAGAACGTCGGTGGTAATTGAGCGAATGGACAAAAGTATTATTGGGACACCTGCTCAGAGAACACAGTACCGCAGCTCAATGCTCTTTGGCTTTCTGTGGTATTGTTCCAAAGACCTTCAGTGCAATGTCCAAAAATCTGTTCCCGTGATGCTCAGTTGCACTACGAGATCACTATGATTAGAGCTCTGTAAACACATTGTGATGGTTTCCAGAACTTCATGTCAGGATGACAGTAAGATGTCTTTTACCCCCTTTGTCCTGACAGAGACCGAGTGTGACTCAATCCAGTGCTGTGCCGAGGAGGACAAAAGTGGTACCACACTAAAGCAGGGTGCAGGGAGGTGCTGCCCCATTTTCGCTCCACCTCTCTGCTGGCTCCACCTCATCCAATCGCTCGGCTCCGAATGCGGAGGGATACAAGGACGTCAGCAATACAACAAGGGGAAAAAAAATTAGGAAACTGACACAAGGTGAATATGTAACACATTTTTTCAGTCTCGTCACGTTCTTCTCTCTCACACTCTGTTCTTTTCCATTCCCACACATGCCCTGGACTGCTTCGGATTATTGGCCACAAATTGTTAAATTTCACATAAAAACCTCGCAGGCTAAATCCGCCCCATTTTCTTGATGCTCTGTATGATCTGTGTAGAAGAGAAGAGACAATGTAAACCAGCAGCCTGTGTATGAAACCTCTGAGGACCTAATGAGAGAGAAAATTGGATGGAGGCACCTAAAATGACGCACTCTGGAGGGCTGTTAGCAGCTTATCAGAGGCGATATATGATCAAGTCTAGTAGCTGGATGATTAAGCTGTGGCCAGTGGAAATGTCTCCACTTCACACTATGCCAAAATGTTGATGGTTTAATGTAAAATAACCCTTCATAAGAGCCCAAAAATACCAAGGAATGTGGATGCTTATAGATTTTTAGTCCCAGAAATAAAATTTGTCAGGCTGCACAGCACTGAAGGGACATTATGTAGGTGCATCTTGCAACTCTGGCTTGTGCCACAAGAGGGCGCCCTTCAATAGCTCAGAAAACTCAGTTCTATTTGTTTGGGACTCAAAAATCAGTTAAAATGTACATTTCACGCTGTATATTATAATTAATAAAGCCTTGCTGGCTCCCTCTTATTTGTGTATTTTTTTTATCACATGTGCACACTTCGTGTAATTCCCATTCTTCTAAAATGTTGCTCTATAAGGTACCCGAAATTAATTTAGAATTGGCCTGAAAAGCTTTCTCCTATTGTGCACTGTGGTCATGGAATAATTTAACTCTTGATTTTATATTTTATTGTAAATCTTTGTAACTGGAAATAGTAGCCAGGTGCTCTTTGAAAAAGAGATTTTAATCACAAGGGACTCCCTGGTTAAATAAAGGCTAAATATGTAAATAAAAAAAATCTAAATTAAAACAAAAAGGCTTGAAATAAGTCACTTTATGTGTAAAAAAAATATAAAACGACACTTTACCTTTTAGAATTACAAACACAAATGAACTTGTAACATAATTCTACATTAAACTAATAATGCAACAAAAATCAATCTAATAATAATAATAATAATAATAATAATAATAAAGGCTTATAACTCAGATCCACGGACCCCATTCCTGTTTTTTGACTTAATTCCTTTCTAGGAAACCTCTTCTATAATGTATTTACACGAGATATAATGCAATTAAATAAAAATGTGCATCGTAAACAGAGCAGAATTAGGTGGTTTGGATTGTTACGAAAGCTGTCATTCACTGAGGGCAAAAATGCCTCATAAAGTATTGTTTGCTATGTTAGATATGGATGTGTGGGCTGATGCTGGCTGTGATGTGTATATGAGTAAGGTCACATGGGCAGCCAGGCGGGAACTGGAAGAGACAGCTGGAAAATCCTCCCGAGTCAAGCACACGACCCCCATCTCTCGCTCTCTCTCATCAGCATCTTACTGCTGAAGTCTCAAAGCTGATGGAACCGTCCGGTGCTTCGTTCTGGCGTCATCACTGAATCACAGGGTGACTCAAATAAGGCGGCGCCCCCATCATGCATAACGTGGATGGACGTCATCAGTGCTTTTCTCTCATAAGCTACACCTTCATTCAAAGCCTGTTTCTGAAATTAGAGAAGTGAAACACTGGAGCCAAGACATTCTTACATTTCCAATAAAGTCTCTCTCTGTCTCTCTCTCTGTCTGTCTGTCTCTCTCTCTCTCTCTCTCTCTCT
>BRDA01052782.1:0-31316 GCA_036984385.1 Crenuchus spilurus | reverse complement strand
AATATTAGATGTTGGCACCTCCACATCATTGCATTCAGTTTTTATTCACAATTTGTTTAGTGTCCCAACTTTTTTGGAATCCAGTTTGTATATATCTTAAATCTAAATATATTTTTTTATTCTTGTGAGAGGAGCTTAAATAAGCAGGGACACGTCAGTGACAGTGACTTTCCCGCCAAAAAGATGCATCATGTGTCATCCACATGATAATGACATGATAATTACGGACATTCCATTGGTGGGTTCTAGCAGCCAGGAATCTGTGGAACGTTGAAAAACAAAAGCCTCTCACCTGAGGTGATCCTAAACAAAAGACATGACCTGAGTGATTCACACCTATCTCATAAGTAGTCAATGTAGGTTTAGTGGTTGAGTGAAAACAGAGTGTCAACTCACATTTCTTAAGCTTTACTAATTAAACCACATACAATTTCTAAAGACTGCAATAACCCGTGTGTAGCCAGCACCTCTGTTTATTTAGTTCATAACTCATAAGTCCTAGCTAGAAAAGTTTAGAGTGTGTGTGTTTTTTTTTACAATAAATCAGCACATCTGAAAATTGATTTTTGGAAAGTCTAAGTTTAGAGCTGATTTTTTTCAGAATTTGTGAAAAAAAAATTTCAAGGCATGTCAGACTACATCAAAGTTTGAAAAATTGTCAGACTCTAGAGGGTTAAAAAGAAACTATCCTGTTTTTCTTGTAACTGCTTCTACTGTCCAAGGAAGGCTTTCTACTAGAGAGTCATTGCTGTTAGGATTTGATTGCCTTCAGCATTAGTGAGGTCAAGATGTTGGATGATCACCACCACCTCATCCCCAACTCACCCAAAAATACTGGATGGAGCAGAGTATACAGTGCTCCACAGCTCAATGCTGGGGGGGGTTTATAACCATCTAGGCCTCACCTGTCATTAGACATAGCACTATGTTCATATTTAGTCCTATTCTATTAATAGTACTTCTATACAGGGTCTATATATTCTGTACAGGGCCTAAATATGCTGTTTTTGTGTTCTTGTACATCTGTGTTAACTTAAAGCAGCATTCATTAGAAGGGATGCCCACAAACTTTTGTACATATGCCCAAGGAAGATGTACCTAATGAACTGACAACTCAGTACAGATAAAAATGTATGCAGATATATACCTTTTACTGCTCATTCTGTGGACATACTGATAAAGCTGTTAGCTAACTCCAAAGTACAGAGGTTAGAATATATGCACTGATGCACACAAACAAATAAAGTCGACGCCATGCTCTGATAAACCCTATATTGACATTCGCCATTCACTGCAATTCACCACGCCGCTCTTTTTGCATCTGTGATCTGTGCATCTCCCTGCTGGTCATAAACACCTGAATACATAACGGCCACTCTTACAGCCCTTCCTGTTTATATTAATGTTTTATTTAGTGTTTTGCATTATCATAATCAAAATAGCAATAAAAAATAACAAAGTGGAATAAAATATACATATCAAGTGACAGCCTGGTTCGGTAACCTGTCCCGAGTGGAATCTTGATGTTATGTTAACAAACAAATTAGCATTTAAATGAGTCCGGCGTTTTATTCTTCAAGGTTATGTTGTTATGAATATTAAATTATAGTGTGTGGGTGTGCGGTGTGGCGGGTGTATGTGTGCACACTAATATTGGTATTGGGAGCAGGGGGAGAGTGGATCGGGGAGGTAACACTGCTGATGAATGGTTTTCATGGCGATGAGTGCTTGGTGAACATGCACAGAGTCATTTACTTCAAGTCCCCAGTACACCCAGTACAGTGATAAATCCCTAAGTTCAGCTTCCTTCTCAGCTGCAGAAGATGAAAGTGCAGGCCTTCTTATTGTGGAGCCCTTAACCTAGAAACTGCTTGAATGATAAACAGTTAAGATGTTTATAGGATGAGTATAATCTATTATACATATTTTGTATTTTTTATTTTTTTTGAATGTCTTACAATAAGGAAATAAAGCCATTATTCAACTGTGGTTCAAACTGCTAACTGATGTTTTGTTACTTTTGCACTATATCTTTCCATGAAGCTTTCCCATAAGTTTGGAGGCCTTCATTTGAACTTGAGCATCTCAACATTCATTGTACTTATTGTCTTCCACAGTTACATCATAAGTAAAGATAAATGCACAAGTAACTGGCAGCTATGCATGCCCAAGCCATGATACTCCCACCACCATGTTTCACAGATGAGATGGAATGCTCATGGGCAGATCCTTTTTCTCCACACTTTGCTCTTGCCATCACTCTGCAGCAGATTCTCTTATGTCTACAAGACCTTTTTCCAGAATCCTGAAGGCTCTTAAGTATTTTCCTGCAAACTGTGATCTGGTCATTCTGGTTTTGAGGCTAAATAATGTTTGCATCTTGTACTGGATCCTCTGTATTTCTGTGAATAATAGTCTCTAACATTTCTACACATGTCTCCTAAAGACTTTTTCTAATCTTTTGGACAGTGAGGATTCCTCTGAGATCAGCAGTGGAGGTCTTCCTTGCCCTACCAGTCTCAATTAATGAGCTCTTATGTATGTTCTTTCTTATTAGAAAGTTGATTATGGTAGTCCCAAGGTTTGGTCAGTATCTCTACTTGTTTTTATTCTTTTTTTCAGCATCATAATAGCATTTTTGACATTCATTGGTTTGACATTCTTGTCCACATACTGAAAAATGGCAACTACAGACTCCAAAATTATGCTATACCTGCACTGATGAAGCTGTGGAACACACCTGAGTAAACATAAACAATTCAAATATCCAAAATTATGATGTCTTGGAATGAGAGGTAGCGTGTAATTTCAACATGATGAAACTGAGTTACAATTAAATTAACTTTTCTTCTTTATCTCATATAAAATTATATTTCTGATTTGGTTTGATTTGAAATGTTAAACTTTCAGAGTGGCATATCAGGCAAAAACGTGTCTTTGTCTTGAACATTGTGGAGGACACAGTAGTTAGAGCTAAAGAATGATACTCTAGATATGTTTCATAACGCCTTGCTTTGTGCTTCTCTGTTTTGTGAACTATAGATCAGGAGGTCTGTGCTAATCTCAAAGGCAAACTAATCTCTTCCCCTTAATATACTTGATTCATGAACCTGCTGCAAAAACATGTTGTTTTTAATCTACCCCTAGCCAGCTGTGCAGCAATAATAAAATGAGGATTAACTGGTAAGCCTTATGATATGTAGTTCTTTTACTGGATCCTTCTCTACATTTTTTTTTCAGGTCTGTCACAGTTAACGTGTATGCTAATACGGTGCCTCGTAAAGTCGCCCAAAGTGCTCAATGAATTAAAAGAAGTGTTTGGTTTAGACCCAGTGATGATGACATTGCCCCAGGCTTCTGATGTCTAAAGGGCCCCACATACCATGCAGCTCTCCACACACTAGAACTGATTGTTCTCATTTATTTAGAGTTCCTCCTGCAGTTCCTTGAAGTACATTTGAAACAAGCGCTGTAATTGTTGCGCTTGATGAGTAAAGCCATAGAAAACTTGACAGGACTTATATTATGCCCACATCAGAATCAGTCATTTCTCAGTTCAAGTAGAACCACCTGGAGATGAGTTTGAGCATAACATATTCACTATTTGTTCAAAAGTATGTAGTCACCCCTTTTAATGAATGTATTCAGCTAGTTAAGTTACACCCATTGCTGATACAGCTTGTCTAGTCCCTGTAGAGAAGTACTGCCATTAGAATAGGACTAAACATGAATCTATTAACACTATGTCTAATGTCAGGTGTGGGCTAGAGGGGTTATAAGCCATTAAGCATTGAGCTGTTTTCTGGAAAAAAGTTTAGGAATTGGGGATGAGGTGGGGTGGTGCTAACCCAACATCCTGACCTCTCTATCTCTCTTCTTGCTGAATGCAATCAAATCCTCACAGCAATGCTCCAAAATCTGGTAGAAATCCTTCTCTGGACAATAGAGACTATATTTTACTACCCTGGATTTAGAAGAAACAATGAATGAGCAAGTGTCCCAATACTTTGGTCACATTGCAGATTTGTACAGTTAATTGACACATTGTGCCGTGAGCCTTTGTCAATAGCCTCTTTTAGGCAAAGCAAATGAAAAGACTGTTTTACACTACTGAGGTAGCTGCTTTATTGTCTGGTCAGCAGCAGGTCTTTCATTAGGAGGACGTGAGCCTCTAGCTGGCATATGGAGTAAATGAAGGTGCCAGTGTAAAGAGCAGAGTGCTGAACTTGAAAGGCGTCTTCCAGCCATTTGAACCCTGTCCCCATTATTGCCCCGTTCACCCCCAGGATAAGTCTCCTTATTTGACTGCTTCACCAACCTTTGGAGTTCCAGCACAGTTCAAACACACAGCTCAGATGAAAGGAAATACACATTAGAGCCATCATGACCCAGCCAGAATCTTCAGCTTCTCTTTTTCTCTTTTGAACATTTGGTTTTTGATAGAAAGTGATTGATTGACCATCACTCAGTGCAGCCTAATCTGCATTTTGTGGAGGTTATAGGTAAGAGAAATGCTTGCACAGTGTTAACTTGACATCCAGTGCCTTTTTCTGCCAATAACTTGTGGTGAAAACCCCAGTTTGGAAATTCATGGACACTTAACTTCTTAAAGGTACGTCTGTACTTTCACTCATGTGAATTTTTTAGCTTATACAGCAAAAGAAGGCCCTGCTTACACTTTAATCAAATTCCAATTATCTCAAAGGCCAAGAAAATGCCTGATTTGCAGGATAATATTTATTTATTTAGTGTTATACAAAAGTTGGGAAACCCTTGAAAATGGATTTAAGTGAGGAAAAAATGACATGATTCTCAAAAGTCAGAAAGAAAACATTTCATTTCCATCTTACATATTTCAAAATAAAAAAGCAAAGTTTGGGGGCCAACATTGGAGAGTATCACATCTTGGCAACATCTTTCTTTTTGAGTCTTCAGTTCTTATTTTGCCCATTTTTTTCTTGTTTAGTGAGATTCTTGAACCATTTTGCCCAATCAGTGTATTAAGGTAGAGGCCATTATATACAAATATAAATGTTTGCACAGTTTTAATTTGATATTCAGTGTCTTTTTCTGTAGTATGTTGTTCCAAAAAAAGCAGCTTGGAAATTCACAAACAATTAACTTCTGTCTGTACTTTAGCTTTTTTTTTTTTGCAAAAGAATGTCGTATTTACCATTTAAATAAATTTCAATTATTCAAATCGTCAAGAAAATGTATTTTTTGTAGGAAAATAAATTAATGATTTATTTATATAAAGGCATGGAAAATTTGGGGAATCCCCTTGAAAATTCCTCTTACTGTGAATTAAATTAGTAAAAGAAGAGCTGACTCTCAAAAGTTAAAGATGTCACTTAATTTCCTTTTTTTTTTGTTTCAAAATAATGAAAAAAGCAAAAGTTTGGACTCTGTATGGTCGATAATAGTTTAGAAAGTATTATAGCTTAGCTACATCTTACTTTTTGAGTCTTTAGTTTTTGTTTTTGTGGATTTTGGCCCATTTGTCTAGTTTGGATGCTTGGGCCATGTTGTTTTGGAGGTCTATCCACAGATTTTCAGTGATGTTTAGATCAGAGGCATGTGAAGGCTAGCTTGCTCCCACTGGAGGTAATCCATTGTAGATTTTGTTTTGTGTTTATGATCATTATATTTGCTTGCACAGTAATAACTTGACATTCAGATGTCCTGCCAATACCTTGTGGCGAAAACCCCAGCTTGGAAATTTATGGACCCTTAATTTCTTAAAGGAAAGTTTGTACTTTTTGCTCATGAATGTTTTGCTTATATGGCAAAAGAAGATCCTATTTACCTTTTAATCAAGTTTTTCAATTATTCCAATGGACGAAGAAATGTTTTTTTTTGCAGGAGCACTGGATTTTCTCCCCTTATTTTCATGTATTTATTTTTGAATCATATATTTTCCATTCCCGAGTCCAGGTAATTAATCATCCACAAGGTTTTAAATATCAGCTTTTGCTGCTTTTTGGAGTTTGCTCCTTCTGTTGATGAAATATGTGCATGATTACCATGGACCTGAGCATATTACATATTCTAAAAGTGTTAAAAATACACACATGGTGGTAGCTTTGAAAAAGCTCTTCATTTGAAGGTATAAAAAGGCACCACAGAAGGACATCTCATAACGCAGGTGCAGCAGACTGGTGGGAGGAGAAGGCTTTTGAACAATGGAAAGAAAGGCTCTTAAACTGTTATCCATCATCACTCTGTTATGAGTATATTGCTCAATTAACTAATCAGGATCCTCATGGTAAACATAGAACTCCTCCATATGGTTCTGCTGATGCAATCACCATCAAGGTTCAGTCTAATACAATAAGGTGCAGGTATATTTAGTGGTCCCTATAGAAAAGTTTTGTTTTCCCTAGTACAATAAAATAGATTACCAATCAATTTAACTTAAGCCAGTAATAATAAAACATTTGTCATTTTATATTAATTGTTTCACTGTTCAGCTGATATAATCCTTGAGTTTGTAAGTTAACCCTGTAAATGATGGCACAAAGATCAAATTCTTTTAAACTGCTGTGTTTATTTCACCTTATGATAAATTAAAGAAATAAAATAACATATTGCACATGAGTTTGGTAACATTTGATACATCCAAAATGTGTTGCTCAGAGCATGTTGTTTAAACAAAAACATACAGAAACTATTTTTAACTTCTTAGACATTGCATTTTTTTATATTTTTACTCTAAAATGAAATTATATGACAAACTGCATATATGAGCTTTGATTTGTATGCATTTTTATACATTCAGGATATTTTGGTCACACGTTTAAACAAACAAAAACATACAGAACATATAACATTTTTCTCTGCAAACTTCTTTTTTGCAGTGTTTTTTTTTGTGTATTCAAGTCATTTTAAACTTAGAAATCTACATGTAATTCTCTGGACCATGCAGTGCATGGATTATCCACCATGGGGCAAAAACATGTATCTGATTTTATACATCATTGTTATTTATTTAATGAATTTAATATGAATAATATGAATTTAAAATGATGTATAAATAAATGACGTAATATAATATATATTATTATTATTTAATTATTACACTGAAGATAAAATGTCAAAGTTTGTTGTTGAGTGTAATGAAAAATTACTTTTTCTGATTTCTTGTTATTTTTAACACTGCATTTCCCAGGTTTGCAGAACACCCCTCTTCTTGTGAGCCATTCGAGAGGTAATGTGATGAAAATGAGAGTCTGTAGAGCTAGTGTGTAGGGTCTAGGGAGCATGTCGTAGGGCGAGTTTTGTTTTGGTATTCGGACTCGACCGCTCGGCTCGATTCGTCCTTGGCCACTCACTCGGCTTGGCTCGTGTGTGTTTGTGTGAATACACACATGCAAGCCTGTAGCATGATTCCTGCTCTATTATTTTATATAAATATTTTTTTTCTTTGTGGAAAGAGGACTTACTCTCACTAAAACTGATTGAGAGTCTCTGTGAATGTATAACAACGCGCTGATTTGCATGACAAGCGCAGGAGAGCAGCAGACAAAGGCTGTTAATGGCTCCAGCATTCCAGCGCGGGTGAGAGAGACTACAAAAATTTTCGTCAGGTTGGGAATTCTAGTAAGCACATCATCATCTTCTATTGAAACTGAAGATAGTTTCATTCAGATCAGGGCTGAGGTTAGTCTTTCCAGAGTCACTGACCATAAGGCAGAAACACACTCTGGACAGGCCTCCAGTCCATCACATGGCATTAAACCTGTGAATACATAATGTAAAGCATGTCACATAATTAAAACTATTCATTATAGATTCTAATTATATTTAATAGTATTGTAATATAACTTTAATATATCACAATTATTTAGTTAATATCTTACAATTTTTTTGACATTCTTCCACTATTTTGTTTCTTATCTGCTGAAATGGATGGGATAAATGAGAACTAGTACAGTCAGTCCTGTCTTGTGAAACATACAGTAGAGATGTGATCTTCATGTTTACAGTGAGAGTGGCGAGAGTGCCTTATGCAATCTGAAGCCTGAGAGCAAAGAGCAAGCACATTAATAATGTATTCTTTATTTCTGTTCAGATTCAGATTAAATATAGCCAGTATGGCCAGGAGCTTTGTGGACTTTAAACAAACAACGCTTAGTCTCACCCATGTTTTTTAGGGTCTTGATCTGTGGTGATTAATTAATCATATTACCTGACCTAGCAGTGACCATAAAGTCATAAAATATAGACTGACTAACAAAAGACAAATATGTTTTTTAATTTGTTTATTGGTAGTAATGGTGTATTGTAATTGGGCAATACTTACTCTGAAGTCCATATGTCTTAAATGTTTATAATAATAATAATAATAATAATAATAATAATAATAATAATAATAATAATAATAATAATAATAAATAATAATAATAATAATAATAATAATGTAATTGACAGACTTGAATACATTATTTATAAAGTGGCATGCAAAAATGCCATAATAAATACTATGAATTAAGCGAAATTTCCAAAAGCGATAAAGTTAAAGATTAAATTTCATTTTCTCCTTTTATAGTTTCGAATTTAAAAAATAAACATTAGGACCAGAAGCAAAAGTTTGGGCTCCCTCTATGGTCAGTACTTAATAACACCCAGTGGAAAGTAAACTCTACTTGACCAAGCCTCTTTACTCTGACTCAGTAAGCCAGTCATCATTATATTATTTATATTTTTATTACATCATTTTATATATTGTTATATATTCACATATAAAGCTGTTGTGACAGAGTTTACCTAAAACATCATCAGATTTTCTAAAGTTTCTAATTTTCTGAAGTCCTAAAAGTAGATAAGGAGAACCCAGTTAAACAAATAAGACAAAAATATTATACTTGGTCATTTATTTATTGAGAAAAATAATCCAATATGGCATATTTATGAGTGACAATTGTTTGTGAACCTTTGTTTTCAAACTTTAATAATAATAACTGCAACTAAATATTTCTGGTAACTGTTCTTTAACCATTCTTTAGTAGAACGACTTGTGTGGTTAAGCTTGTTGTCTTGCTGCATGACCCACCTTCTCTTGAGATTCAGTTCATGGACAGATATCCTGGCATTTTCCTTTAGAATTCTCTGATATAATTCACAATTCATTGTTCCATCAGTGATGACAAGCTGTTCTGGCTCAGACACAGGTTCTCTGCAGATTTTGTTTTTCCATTTTGAAATTTTAGGGGCATTTTGTGGTATCGGCCCATTTTATCCATGGCAGAGCTGCTGATGTTAACCCACTGTCCACACACCTACCTTGTTGGTACCTTGTAGATGTAAAGTCAGAGACAGTAGCTCATCTGTTGCTGCACAGTTTGTGTTGGTCCTCTAGTCCTTCATCAGTGGTAACAGGTCTCTGTCCGCTGGATGCTGCTGGCTGGATACTTTTGGTTGATGGACTACCTTCAACATCTCTGTTGTGTCTGATCCACTTATACCAACATAACATACACTAATACACCACCACCACATCAGTGTCCCTACAGTGCTGAGAATAATCCACTTGTTCTGTAGTGTCCTGACCACTGAAGAACAGGGTGAAAGGATGTTAATAAAGTATACAGAGAAACAGATTAACTACATCTATTTAATTGCCCTACATAGTTTAGACCACTCATTCACATTTAAATGACAAAGAGTTCATCTTAGACTGCTCTTTCAATGCGACAAAAAATCATAATATGCTTGTTCACAAAAATGTGTAACACTTTATAATAACTTTCATTAATAGCTCATTAACTAATGATTAATAACTGTGAACAAATCATTAGTTCATGAAAATTTAATTAACAAATGTTTTACTAATGATTTGTTAACATTTGTTTGCAAATGTCATTAGCAACAACATGAACTGTCATTTATAAACATTTGTTCATGTTCAAATTCTCATGAACTAATGATTTGTTCACAGTTATTAATCATTAGTTAATGACTAATTAATGAAAGTTATTATAAATCTTACCCAAAAATCTAAGGGGGTAGTATAGACTTCAAGAGAAGTTTATGATATGGCCCTTTAAGTGTAATAACTGAATAATGAACCTGCACATTGAGGGTATAAGCCATCATGACCCAACCAGTGAACACACACCACACACACACACACACACACACACACACACACAAACACACGTGTGTAAGCTCTTCCTCCATCCTGTACATATTTAGGTTAATTGCTTGCTGTAGTATGTCAGACAGGTCATTCCTGTAACTAATGCCATGAATGGAGTTGTGTAAGGGAATGCGGAGGATGTCTGGGTCTGCACCGGTTCCTGGACCATCAGGCAGGGCCATAATGGCAGATCACTTTCACTCTCATTTTCAGCTTCTCCTCCTTCACCCACCTAGTTTCCTCCACCCCTTCACTTTCTACACAGAGGTCACCATATCCAGAGCAGCCATCATCTCCGTATAGCATCCAGATCATATGAGGCATGTCACCTCTACTGAAATAGCAGAGCCGGATGCTGAAGCCTGGCTGCCTATGTCACCTGCTTGAGAGAAAAGGGGACGCGAAGGCGAGGCAGATAGTGAAACAGAAAGAAAAGAGGAAGAGAAAGCATATTACCGGTGTCTAAAAATAAAGGTGAATTATAGCTTCTGCTCCACCAGTTTCACCCTTTTCCTGTGTAACAGGGTACATGGGGGGGTCAGAGTATAAAATGTTCCAATAGAGTGATTGAACTGGCTTCTTATGTAAGTAAAACTGGGTCTGGATCTGGCCATGAGTCCAGACTTGGAATGTAATACAGAGGAAGGTTATTGATCAATATTGTCTGATGTAGTGTTTGATGAAGCAAAAATGAAACTGTGTTGGGTCTACATACCATCACTGTTGTAACAAAACCTTGTATCTCAGAAATGGTAACTTTAAAGGAGAATGAAAGAACATTCTTGACTTTTATGTACATGTTAATGTAACCAGACTATATTCCCAATAAATTTGGATCAAAGTGAATGTACATACTGAAATGTTCACACAATGTTCACAAAAAGGGCAGCTGCTGTTGTAAAAATGAGATATAATAATGTTTATATAAAATAACATTTAAAAATAGTATTTTGAAAAAGTTACTTGTTGAATGTAGTTTAATTAAAAAAAAGTTAAGCTGTCATATATTTTACAATAATTACACATGAAGTGACTTATTTTAAGCAAGTTTTGTTTTAATGTTGAGTAAATGACTAGTATAAATACTGTGTTTCTCTCAGAGCTCCACCTGCCACATTCCTAATATCAACACTCCTGAACCAGAAACAACATCAGAAGTGTCTTATCTGGAATAAGGAGACAAAGAACTGGACTGTTACTCAGTGTTCCAAAGTCATGTTTTCAGATGAAAATTTGTAAACCTAGAGTCTGAAGGAAGAGTGGAGAGGCACAGAATCCAAGGTGTCTGAAGTCCAGTGTGATGTTTCTATGATGGTTTGAGGTGCCATGTCACCTGCTGGTGTTGGTCTACTGTGTTTTATGAAGTCCAAAGTCAACACAGACAAGATTTTAGAGCACTTCATGCTTCCATCTATTTTTATGTATGACTGTAGATATATTTTTTATTTATTTTTATTTATTTGTTTAGCTGAAAAGTGCAAATTGAGGCATAATTGAACAGACCACTGGGAGGTGTATCAGTACATATTATCAATATGTGTCGTAATGGTCAATTATTGTTCTCCTTATTTGTCAAGTCAAAGACAACTTGAGTGAAATGAATAATACCCTATCAATTATGCATTGCAATGCAGTTGAACCTGAGATTTGTAACCCAATGTGCTCTTACTAACTACCCCAAACATGCGTCTACCACGGTACACAGTTGTGCACTGGAAGAAGATAAATAGTGCTATTCCTCCACAGTGATAACAGTGAAATGTTTTTAGATTCATGTTGCACAATGCAGCGCTCAATTAGCAACCCTTAAGTCTACACTTTAAAGCTTCTTTCATCTTAGTCTAATGTAATGCTTTCAATGTGCACTCAGTCTCTCTCTCTCCCTCTCTCTCTCTCTCTCTCTCTCTGTCTCTCTCTCTCTCTCAGCAGGCTCTCTGTTTATTTGCTCTCACTTATCAAACGCTCTCGTCTCTCCGTCACCAGGGCCATGCTAAGTGCTCAGGCATTAGTGCAGATTTTAATCGTCCATTTAAATGAAGAAAAAAAATAAGTTACAAGGAAAACAGGGTATCTGCCTCTGTCTTTTTAGTCATTTTAAAATGCATTCCTACACTTCACGGTTGGCATGTTTATGCTGGATGTTTGTCTCAGTTCCAAAGCAAAAATTTAACATGTATCAGTGAGAGCTACGACATAAAAAATCTACTTAACGTTTAATTTGTTATTTTGTATTAAATTAAATTAAACTTTTGCCAACAGAATTTGACCTCCACATTTAACTCATCCATGCAATGAAACAGTGAAACTAGTGAACACACTATGATGTGAGAACATGTGCATAAAGTGGTGTGCAGCCCTATTCATGGTGCTTGGGTAGCAGATGGGGTTTAGGTGCCTTGCTCAAGGACACTTCAGTCACGACCTGTCCAGGGATTGAACCACCAACCTTCCAGTCACAAGACCAGATTCCTAACCACCAGGCCACATCTGCCCCACTATTGAAACATCAGCCATATAGTGTAGATTTATTTGAACCTTTTTGAAAATTAAGGTATTATTAAGTAATTTTTACAGCAATTTTCAGTATTATTAATGTAATAAAAAAAGCCATCATTATTTACTAAATTTATTTGTTATCTTCTCACCCCCCTGAAACTGCTTCACAGCCCTGGGCTCAATAGTACTAGATATTGTCTAATTAAATAGTACAGCTTAACTCTGTAAAGCCTACGTTTACTTTATATTTTTGCTCAAATAATTTCAAACTTAGAAATCTGCATGTATTCTCTGGTGCATGTTTATTTAAAATATACAATTTAATAGTAATTAATAACATAACAATTTATCATTGATCAATAATGTATTATTTATTATGATGATGATATAGAGATCTTTAAAACTCAACGATGTATCAAATATGATACACTTGGCTTTATGTGGTTGCTTAAGCCAAGGTGTTTATCTGTGGTTTATAAAGACATGTATGTAAGATATGTAGATGTCATAAAAATGTTGTATCATGTATCCATCCTGGAACTTAATAAAGCTTTTTGTCTAGTGCTGCGGCCAGATATGCAGGAGAGTCATTACACACACTGTATGCCCAGTGCACTACCAGTGAGTTAATGTTATTATTCGGTACCTACTTTTCTTTTTTTTTCCTTCTCAGTCTCCAAAGACGAAGGCCTTTTGCCCTAATTGGTTCCACAGCACATTCTAATGCGACAATCTTAAGCTGCTCCAAGTCCCGTTCATCTCTGCTTGCTTGTAACGATCATTTTGCAAACAACACAATTGCCTTAATAAGAGACCAGGTGGGTAATTGATGTGGTTACTAAGTGGCTCATTTGCATCCTTTATGCATATAAAACAAAGCAGCAGGGGAGGGCATTAAAAGGCATTGCAGACTTTCTGACGAGCATTGAGGAGCCTTGGTGGAAGCTCCAATCAGTAATTAAACTCTTCAGGGGTTCCACTTCATTCTCTTTTCCACTCCCTCTATTTTTCCCTCCTCTCCTGGGACATTCAATGAAAAGATAAGCAGAAAGCGTACAGGTAATCGGGGAAATTAAAACATGCTTCCGAGGCGTTCTTTGTTAACCATCAGCTTAACCTACCTTTTAGAGTGAATACCCAATCTCCCCTGGGTTGTGGCCAGTGAAATGATGTACTGGCTAAATGAGGCACTAAAGGTGGTGTGGATTTCAGACCAATAGCAGGCTTCTAACAGTATTAAGGGGACAGGGATACATGCAGTCTCAAAGGATACACAGCAGGAGGGTTTTATTTATAACAAATGTTATTGCGTCCATATTAATAAACTATCACACTGAAATTTACTGTAACAATAATTCAATTAAACTCATTAAAGAAAATATATACAAAGATTTAAATATAAATTTTTATCATGACAGTGCAGTATTTGTAATTATTGTACATGTTTATTGACTCAGTACTTCAGTTTGTTAAATTAAGAGTATACTTTTAAAAGAGATGGTTCTTCAAGGGTTCATTAGTAAAAAAAATATTTGATATAGAACCATAAACACTAAAAGAACCCATGATGAAAGGGTTTCTCAAATTGATGAGGAATGTGCTGTAGATCTGAATAGAACATTCTTTAGGTTATTTAAGTGTTTGTGGTTCTATATAGAACCATTTTCTTTGCGAAAAAAACATTGAAGAACCATTTCTTTTAAGAGTGGGGTCAATGAATTTGGTTGAAGAGCAACAAGAAGACAATCTGGAACCAAAATTTGTTCTTTAATCATTTATTAAAAGCAGTTCTACTATAAAACTACAACCTATAGAGGCTTATACAACATTGTCATAGACAGAAGTTTCACAGACACAAGTATGCAAAAAAACTCAAACTCTTACAGTTCACTGTTTTTTCTAATAGTTCTTGTAATTTTTTATTGTTACTTTTAAGTTTGCTGATCCCATTGTGATTTGACTGGATGTAAAGAATGTAGCATAAAATTGTCAGTCAATTCTGTGCTTCACCTTATTAGTCAACTTCACTCCAACTCATTACAACCAATTTTACACTTATTTTTGGAATGTTTGGTCAAATTATTTTGACAAATAAACAAAGCTGTATGGGTTATGAATGGCTTATGACAGACTGGTATTTGAGAAAATGAAATGAAATAATTTCAAATGTTTGGACCACCACCACCCAGTGGTCCATCTATCTGAATAATGGTTCTCTGTTTAATACAATGTAACATTGTTTTTGGATGGTAAAACTGCAGGGGACCATAACCGCCTTTTGAAAAAGTGCAGTGGACATGTCCATAATCCATTTTACCTGTCCAATGAATCAGCTTTGATTTGTAAGTTTATAACCTTTGAGACGTAGTATCTCAAATATCACAGATTGTATTGATTTTATGAGAGTAGTCTTATATTTCAAGGCTGAAGTTAAATGTGTATTATGAGTGCAAACTAGAATCCTGCAAATATGTATTATCTACCAGCACATACCGGTGCTTCTTATTAAGTGGTCTGTGCTTATTATTAAGCACATGGTCTGTGAAATGGTCCTTTCACAGGATATGGTCTGTGCTTATGATCAAGAATAATTAAATTGTTTTTAAAATTATATATATACATATCCAAAGTCAGTGCAGCCATACATACTTGTACATACTATTTCAGTATATCATAGTATGTTCCAGTACTATATACTAAACTCAGTGCTACCATCCACCAAGACATTTTAGAGCACTTCATGCTTCCATCTGCTGACAAGCTGTATGGAGAAGCAGACTTCATTTTCCAGTAGGATGTGGCACTGCCCACACTGACAAAAATTCCAATACCTTGTTTCGGCCATCAAACTCATCTGACCTAAAACCCATAAATAATCTATGAGTTATTGACAAGAGGAAGACAAGAGAGACCAGACTCAACAATGCAGACAAGTTGAAGGCTGCATTCAAAGCAACCTCGGCTTCTATAACACCTCATCAGTGCCACAGGCTGATCGCTTCCATGCCACACTGCATTGAAGTAATTCATGTAAAAGGAGTCCCAATCAAGTACTGAGTGCATATACTGTACATACTTTTAAGTAGAACATTTATGTATTAATTGGTCTTAAATAATATTCTAATGTTTTGAGATACTGACTTTTGGGTTTTCATTTACTGTAGGCCATAATCATCAACATTATAAGAAATAAACACTTGAAATTGATTAACTGTATTTAATAAATCTATAGAACATATAAGATTCACTTTTTAATTTGAATTACTAATATATATATATATTTTTTTTTTTTTTTTTTTTGATGCACCTGTATATTATTACACATAATGTATTTCAAGTTTTTCTTAATATACTTTTTAATAGTAAATCACTCAAACTCACAATGTTTTAATAATTTATTCATTTCAGATTCTGGTTTTCTGATTTTCAGCTATAAACCAAATTGTTCAACATTAAAAGAGCAAAAAAAAATTTTGAAATATAATTTTATGTGTAATGAATGCACATGCCAGTTTATCTTTTTTAATTAAATTCTTAACACAAATGCATTCTAATTTTAGGATGTATGACTGTAAATGTATCAAATCACTTCTGTTTCCTATTGACTTGCAACACCCATTTGTATCAGTATTTAAAAAAAAATCTGTGAAAATAAATGAGGGGAAAGTTGCCTGCACGTTTATGTTTTTTCCCTCTCGTCCAGGAGAACAGCTGCCACACAGTAATCTCCCGCTGTCTGGGTAAAGCCATGTGGTTGAAGGCTGTTCGGTTATAACTGTATAAAAGACGATGCTGATGGATAGAGTCAGGATGAATGATGGGGTAAATGGTCGTGCTGAAGGCTTCACTCAGCCTTAGTGCCGGCGCCGATGCTGTGCAGTTGCCAGACCCTCGATTAGCCCAGCGAGACTGAGAGGGTGCCATCATTACTAGCTTGCTCTGAACATTTCTTCTGGACACTGAGCTTTTATAGTGTCAGTGTTCTTCAGTAAGTGAGAGAAAACACAGAGATTTTAACCCGAATAGTCTGTAAGGGCTTGAAGACTAACCTTCCATGATATTCCATCTTATATGTGTTATTTTAGGTCACTCAGAGTGTCCAGCTACTGGCCATATGCTACAATCAACCTCCTAACACATTTCTTTTATTAGAGTGTATCTCGTCTACTGGAAGTGGCTGGAGGGTCAGTTTGTAACCTATAATGGTCTCTCAGGGGCATCTCAGGAGCAATCAGTTACCGGCCTCTGTCTAATCCAGGCTCAGTGGAGGCTGTATGTGACTTCTGTTACAAACTCAGAGAGTCCATAGTGAGGGTGCAAAGCACTCTAGCTGGTTAACGGCACCTCTCCTGAGAGCACATCTGCTGTTTAATGTTCTGCCGTGCTTTATGGAGGCATCAGTCCGGGCCATAAGAAGTGCACCTGCGGAACCATCCAAACAAGAGGAACAGCGCTCTTATTGTAAAAAGCCCTCATAACATAAATATTTCTCTTCTCGTCACTCTAAACTCCCATAATGAAGCAGACAAATCCTAACCACATGCGTCTGCAGTCCATTTCACTGAGGAATTAGGAAGAAAAGAGGGATAGAGACTTGTATGATGGCTGCATACCATGAACAGGACGAAATGGTGATAACCAGACTGAATGCAAATGATATATATGTAGCTTTTGTGCAGTTTTATAAATAACCATGGCTATAAGATCAAATCTCTTAACGCTGTGCCTGCATACAGTGTGTTCAGTCTATTGTACACTGTCAATTCTCATCACAGCAGTGATACTGATATGATGGTGGTGTGTTAGTGTGTGTTGTCCTGGGATGAGACCAGCAGAGCTGCTGATGTTGGAGTGAAAATAGTGCAGCCAACAATGTCCTGTAAACACCAATGAAGAACTAGAGGACCAACACAAACTGGGCTGAGCTACTGTGTCTGACTTTACATCTACAAGGTGGACCAACAAGGTAGGTGTGTCTAATATAGGGGACAGTGTGTGTTTAAAATCTCCAGCAGCTCTGCTGTGTCTGATCAGCACACACACAATAACACACCACCACCACATCAGTGTCACTACAATGATGAGAATGATCCACCTGTTCTGTGAGGGTCCTGACCATTGAAACAGGTTGAAGGAGGATAATAAATTATACAGAGAAACAGATGGACTACAGTCTGTAATTGTACTACAAAGTGCACCTGTATGATCAGTGATACGGGCAAGATATGAAAGAACCCTTCAGTGAAGTTATTTACAGAGACTTTTTTAGAATTTGGTTGACTCAGACTTTTACAGTCACAGAGGTGGAGATATTTATTGTTAGGTCACAGAAGGTCAAAGTGACCAAGTTACGGGTACACTCCTCTCAGGAAAGTCCCTGGTTAAAGCCACTGCTCCAACAGCCTTGTCTGAGACCCATGCGCTCTGCTCTTCTTTGTGTGAGTCCCAGTTCAACTTCATGACCATCAACCACAGGTGGTTCCCCTGGTGTTTTTTCTTCTTTTCCCAACTCCACCAGAGTCATTTGTATGCTTGGTCCAATATGCAAACTTCAGCGAAGCGAATTGTCCAGATACTGTGAAGGATAACTGTACGGGTGAGAAAACCCCACCAGCCATGCCCATGAGATGGACTACGAATGTCACACTTGCTCTCTCAATGCTGTGCTTTATTATTATTAAAATGAAGGCAAGAGGATACTGTTCACTTGTGATATAGCATATTCACATCAACTGGGTAGGAAATGTCTTTTTTCAGCCTCTTTTAAGTCTAGATCTGTTTGTACAAAAAGCTGGATTTGCGGTATTCTAAGGAAAATGAATAACATCACTATTCACTAATATGACAATGCAATTCAAATACATGTCCAAAGGTTTGTGGACACCCCTTCTAAAGAAAGCATTTACCTACTTTAAGTTGACACAGATGTACAAACGCACAGCTTGTCTGGTCCCTGTAGAGAAGTACTGCAAAAGAATAGGACTAAACATGAACCTATTCGCACCATGTTTAACGCCAGGTGTGAGTTAGCGGGGCATAAAGCCCCCCAGTATTGATATATGAAGCAGCTGTACTGTGTTCTCTGCCCCATCCAATACTTTTGGGGAGTTGAGGAGTTGGGAAATCCACACAGCAATGCTCCAAAATTTAGAAGAAAGCCTAGCTTAACATTACAGACAGTGAAAGCAGGATGAACTCTTTTTAATGCTGTAAACAAGCAGGTGCCCCTAAACTTTTGTTCATATAGTGTCTTTCCCTTTTGACCCAATTTAATGAGGAATGAACCAATAAAAAGGGTTCAAAATGACTTCTTTACTGAATAAAGTCTTGTTAAATTAATGTACTTAAAGTTAACATGAGATCTGGCTCATATATTAAAATATAAAACTGTCCTGACGTGAGTGTGTGTGTGTCCAGTTATGGATTGGTGTCCTGTCCTGGCTACAGTTAAATGCCCAGCACCTAATGAAGGGATATTGCAAGGATCAGGACCAGGATTAAGAGGTTAAGAAGATGGATGGCTGGATGGATGGATGGCAATAAAGTCAATATAAATAACATTTATTTTATTATATTATTATATATTGTTAGTACACCTCATTCACACAGTCTGATCTCATGCTACCTGCTGTGTCATAAGCTACTCAGAAGTCCTCCACATAGGCAAGCAAGAAAGCACCAAAGAATTGTGGGAAACTGCATGGGATTTTATGGTCTCTAAGGCACGCTGGCATTGATTGCTGATTTAATGAAAGCTACTGTACCTCCTGGCTTCCACTCCTGTTCTCATTCCTCACTCTTTTGGGTCACTCCGCTTAAAATGCCTCCCTTAATCAGATTTCTGTTAAAACCCGTAAATAGATTCTAGAATGTGCTGCCAAGACACTCCTAGTCCACAGCCCACAGACCTGTTTCTCTCTGATGCAACACACCAACAAGTGTGCAGTTTCCGTTACCTCTCTCTCTCTCTCTCTCTCTCTCTCTCTCTCTCTCTCTCTTTGATGAAATGATAGTCACTTAGCCACAAGTTCTGTAAGACCAGAAACTGGTTGCAATCAAGACTTAGAGCCTTTTCCAAATTATCTGCAATCACAGGCCATGGTGAGATAGGACTGCTGTTGCATAACAGAACTGTTTTCTATACTGTTTGCTGTTTAAGTGTGTTGTATAGATTGATTGTAATTGTATCTAATTGTGATAATCCTAATGTGAGTGTAATTACAGACTGTATATTTCGCCAAACACTAGGGAATGTTTACAGATTTGGGCCTTGCTAATGGGGTGTCCCAAACAAAGTTATTTGGAGAGAGGTGGGAAGAAAATGTCTTTTTTAGTATGCTAATGCTAGTTTATCATATTGTTATGGTTTTTCATCTATCAACTTCATTAACCATTGTTAATTACAACTTCAATTAACACTATTAGTCATCAGAACAGGAGATAGTCCATAAAAAACATTATTAAACACTATATATTAGAATTGGTCACAACAGTCCAAACAATCCCAGCAAACTCTATTAACAATAGAAAAGGAGATATTAGTCCATAAACAACCACAATAAAGACTATTAATCATTAGAAAAGGAGATATTAGTCCATAAACAACCACAACATAGACTATTAATCACTAGAAAAGGAGATATTAGTCCGTAAACAACCACAATAAAGACTATTAATCACTAGAACAGGAGATATTAGTCCATAATCAACCTCAATAAACACTATTAATCACTAGAACAGGAGATATTAGTCCATAAACAACCTCAGTAAACACCAATAATGGCTAGAAAAGAAGATATTAGTTCAGAAACAACTAATAAGTGCTAAAAAGTGGTGACATTGTCGTACTTCACCCTTTTGCCATAGAAGAGGGAAAAATGTGTCTTAGAAAATTTAATGGGTGACCCCAAACTTTTGAGCAGTAGTGTTTATGTTGGATTAGGATGGATATTGACAGGCTTGTGTTTTTAGAGGCCCTAAATCCTCTCATTCTCTGTGCTTATAGTGGGAAAGCCTGAAAATGTCTGGCCTACAGCACACAAAATCATTTCCCTGCCGATAAACTGGAAACAGGCTATTTTTTCCATTCTAACCATAAGATAGTTATTTGTCATTATAGCAGTCATCCAGAGTAATCTATATCTGGAAACAGTGTATAATGTGTCTGCTAAGATCTACTCCCACTGAAATGTAACGGGAAAGATTATATTCATGTCGATATAAGGTGTAAAAATTGTAGCCTCCTCCCCATGCCCAGTTTAGATTGGGTCTGTTTGTGTTGGAGGTACTACTGTGAAAGTCAAATACAAATTAAGAAAATAAAAAACACCCACTGATATTATCTCAGCTAATAACACTGTGGGGTCCAGTCTACAGCACTAGTGTTGATTCTCTAAACATTTACCTATGAAAGGTCATATTTATCGGTCCACGGCTGGCTCTTTAGCGGTTCTGGATGTGACTCACACATTTCAGCCCTGTGGTTCATCCTGTTCTTGGAGAGATTCATGTTCAGACTGGCAAGGTATTTATATTTAACACAGCCACACCAACACAAACGCATTACAGCCAATAGCACTATTATACATATCACTTACTGCATCTCTCTCGCTCTCACTCTCTATGTACAGTATTTGATGAATACGCCTCTTGTCTGAGATGACATGGCCTAGAATGCACCCCAGCTTTTCCCTCATGTAGATGCAGTTTCTTGGACAGGGATTAAGCCTAGTCCTGGACTACACCACATTCTGAATGGAGAATCTCCACTGATAAGAAAATGTACAGTAATACATTTAAATATTAGAATATTGTTAAAAAGTTCATTTTTGTTCATGGCTTATAGCTCATGAGTTGGCTGGACAATAAAGCACTGTAATATCATGGTCAGAAGACATTTGGCAGCAGGTTTGGCATTGTGGTCCAGTACTAAGTCCTGCTAGAAAAGACTATCCTGCTTGTTATTAGATGGAAGCATGAAGTGCTCAAAATATTCTGGTAGACAGTGTTAACTTTGGACTTTAGAAAACACAGTAGACCAACACCAGCAAATGACATGACATCACAAACAATCACAGACACTGCACACTGGACTTCAGTTCACAACCCTGCTTGAATTTCCCTTGTGACTAAGTGTGCTCTATAAGCCCTCCCTGTGTTTCAGCCGGCGTCTGTCCTTCTGTGTGATTGTCAACCTCTGTGTTGTTGTTAGAGCTACTGTTTATGTCAACCCCATCAAGTCAAGTCTGTCTTGCCACATTTTGTTGCTTTGTTCTAATTAAAGTCCACACTCATTGGATTCCTCATACAATTAGTCACTATATTCCTCATACAATTAGTCATCTATAATCAATTCCAATAAACACTCTTCATCACTAGAATAAGAGATATTAGTATATAAACAATCTCAATAAACACTATTCATCACTAGAATAAGAAATATTAGTCTATAAACAACATCAATAAACACTATTCATCACTAGAATAAGAGATATTAGTCTATAAACAACATCAATAAACTATTAATCATTAAAGTAGAACATATTAGTCTATAAACATCCTTAGTAAACATTTTTATACTAGAAAATGATATATTAGTCCATGAATAACTTAAATAAATAAATAGTAAATATGATCAATTACTAGAATCACTATTTTATGTAAAATGACTAAAATAAAGAAAAACATTTTTTACAATATTCTAATGTTCTGATGGATGACTGTAGTTCAGGACCATGCTAAATGTATCTGTAGGAAACTGACTGATAGTAATAATCTGAGCTGCACTCTAAAGCTAATGCTACACTCACTTTGTAATGAATAACTATCATTATCAAATGGACCAATGATTTGCAAGAAAGCCCATCTTCTCTCCAGTGTCAGACTCTCTTCTAAGCATAATGAACAGTGACCAAACAGAAAAGGAGCCCTCAGCATTTAGAAGTCTCTTCCTGCATAAATGACACTGAATGAATCTGATTAGGCATTTTTACATATTTCCAAATAATTAAGCCATCATGCATATCAAGGATGCCAGCCTCGCTGGGCTCAGGCCAACAAAGTCCAGCCTCCTCAATAAGCTTTTAAGACAATTAAGCGATGGGCCTGAACAATCATTTCTCCTTTCCCGGCCATTGATCTCAGACACTTTCTTCTCACAATTTCTCCACAGCAGAGAAAATACTCACTCAATGAGCTGCTCAGCATTAAAATAAATCAGAACTACTAATATCCCATTCTCACCACTGCAAAGTGTTAAACTGTAATATACACTGAATAGTAATAGAGCATACACATTTTTATACAGATGTATATCAATGCAAAAGACCATAAATAGGGATGTTAACACTTATGTTGTCTTAAGGGTTAAAACAAATTACCCACTCTGTTTGACAGCATTAAAAAACCTCAGTTTTAAACTTAATGACTCCTAAAGTGACCTCACCACTAGATATGCCTTTATGTTAAAGTTCTGTACCACCAGGGTCAATAATAATAATAACAATAATAATAATAATAATAATAATAATAATAATAATAATTGGCACCCTGTCCTTGGCTTACTTGGGATAGTGTAATGACCTGTAATGCCCCTAGGCAGGGGACTAACCACCACCCTGGTAAGGATTGAGCGGATGGGATAATGGATTAATGGATAATAATCATAATAGTTTCTGTATACTTTATTTACAGTACCAGTCAAATGTTTGGCAAACCTTCTGGACATTCAGTGTTTTTTCATTATTTAAAAATGGTCTGCATTGTAGATTAATACTAAAGTCATCCAAACTATGAAGAAATGCATTTGGAGTTATGTAATAAACAAACAAGTGTTAAACAAACCAGAAAATGTTTTATATTTTATATTCTTCAAAGTAGGCACTTCTTGCTTAGATGATCACTTTCTTGACATTTTCTCAGTCAGCTTTATGAGGTAGTCACCTGCAATGGAATTCAGTTAACAGCTGTGTCTTGTCAAGAGTTCATGACTTGCATTTCTTGCCTCTTAATGTGTTTGAGACATCAGTTGTGTGCCTACTTTGAAGAATCTAAAATCTAAAACATTTTGTGATCTGTTTAACACTTTTAAGTTTACTATATTATTCATTATGTGTTCCTTCATAGTCTGGATGACTTTAGTATTAATTTACATTGTAGGGAAAATAATAATAAAATTATTGAATGTGTGAAGGCGTGTCTACACTTCTGACTGGTATTGTACATGTTAACTGTATTTTATTTGTTTGTTATTTGTAATTAAATGTAGATTACTTGTACTTTTGACATTTTTATGTTTTTTAAATACTTTTTATATAATACTACAAATTCCGGAAATTCCTTGCATGTATCAACATACTTGCCCAAGGGTCATTTTTTACCTTTACGACAAGGCAAGTATACACAGTGTTAAGACAACACAAGAGTTAAATATAAATATATTCAGCTTATAATAAAGCTACACTTATGTATACACTGCAAAGTTAAAAATAACTTAACACAACAATAAAACCACCTGTAGAAGACCGCCCTGATTTCCAACACTGACTACAAGCAAATTGTTTATTTATCATAAAATATCATTATCAATATCATGTTTGTTATTGTTCTGAATCTATAGTCTTGCTTTTTATGAATTGTTCAATCAGACTAAATGATGCTCAGTCTGCTTTAACAGGGAGAATACCACCACCTAGAGTATAAGTCTCTCCTTTGTGTGCTTTCTTCTCTTCGTGAATAAACAATGGCATATGGTATCACTGGATTATCACTTAATCACAGTTGAGCATCACATCAATATGATGCTTTAAAAAGATTTTCTGTAGCTGCAGTAAAATACTAATTACAAAGAACAAAGTGTGCATTTTCCTCTTATCTATTGCTCCTACACTATGTGTCCAAATGTTTGTGGACACCCCTTCTAAAGTGCATTCAACTACTTTATGTTGCACCCCTTGCTGACACAAATACACACAGCTGGTCTAGTCTGTGCAGAGAAGTACTGCCAATAGAATAGGACTAAACCTAAAGGCGCCATGTCTAATGCCCGGCGTGGGCTAGAGGAGTATAAGGCTGTGAGCTGTGGAGATGTGCTCTCTGCTCCATCCAATACTTCTGGAATGATGAGGTTGGGTGGTGATCATCTTGTCAGTAAATGCAATCAAATATTCACAGCAATGCAGAAAAACCTTCCCTACACAGTAAATCTGCCAGTGTTAAACCAACACTATTAGAGTTAAATTAACACTGAGAGTGTTGCATTTTGACACCCTCAGTGTTAATTTAACTCTAATAGTGTTGATTTAACACTGGCATATTTACTGTGTAGAATGTAGAGACAGTTACTCCAACAAAAAGCAGAATTTGTAATGCCCTTGATTTCATTAAAAAATAGAAGCAGGTGTCCCAATACTTTTGTCCACTGAGTGTACCTGTAATGCTCATAATAGCAACACATTTAAAATGCAGAGGTACAATTAAATCCCCCAATTAATGCAGAAAATGCTGAGCGCTTGGAAAAATCCCCATGTCTATAAAAAGACACCACACCTATAAAGAAAACACAACGTTGTATAACCTCATGGGCTAAAATGATGCTCCATGTGTTGGTACTAATTCATCAGTGTGATGAAAAAAATAAACATAAATGCAAGGATTTTTTCCTACTATGTGTCACACTAAGGCGTGTATTGTGCATGGTCTAGGGAAGTTTTATAGACTATGTGATAGATGTTGTTTAGAGCAATATAAGACTATCATATGCTAGTGTCAGCACCTGACCTCTCAGCTGTGATAAAGCTATCAGATATAGTGTTCGGATCAAGGAGTGAAATATCAGGAGATGGGCCGTGGTCATGAAAAACACTCTGCAGTCCTGGCATCGATCCAGACTAATAGAGCAGCACTTGGCCATCTCCAGATGAAGAAGTATAAGGAGAAAGTGTATAATCTTTACTATGGCTTCAACTTCAACTGATGAGTGGAAGAAGGAACACAGTTACATAGTTGCTAAAACAATTCTTTGGAACTTTTGAATGGATTGTTAATCAAACTAATATTTAAATGGAATGCATTAAAATTTAATGAGCCTAGACATAATGTAGGTTCTACACCAATGATGGTATTTTTTTTTACATTTCATGATGTGTCCAAGCCAAGTGAACATTCATTTTATTTTGAGACTCTACAACCATACAAGATGTTATCCATAAAGTCCATCCAGCCATGATCCACAGTTTAGTGAAGCAGATTTGACTGCCACAAGGTTGTCGGTTTGATTCCCTGAACTGGCAGCCAACACTTAACCCCCAACTACTCTGGGCCAAGCACTGCAGCAGGTGGCCGCTCATTATTCCAGGAATACATTTGCTGTGAACTAGTAAGTGTGTGTTGTTGTTTTGGTTTTTGTTGTTGTTGTTTTTTTGTTTTTTGTTTGTGTGTGTGTGTGTGTGTGTGTGTGTGTGTGTGTGTGTGTGTGTGTGTGTGTGCATTCACTCCAGATGGTTAAATGCAGATAAGAAATTCACTAAAAGTACCTTGTCTTCTTCTTCTTTGTGTTGAAGATTTGTTTAGTCAAATCTTAACAAAAAATGATAATTATGCATTTTAAAAGGTTTCCTCAGCAGTTCTTTGGAAACTTTGTAAACATGCATGATTACATGATTGTTCACAGTAATAGAGAATATATTGTATATGACTCTTTAAAGCATGATGATTCTGCAAGGCACTAAAAAGTCTCTTCAATGTTATTAGAAGCTTTTAGTCCTATTTACTAATGCAGCTCAAAAATTATTCAAAAATATTTTGAAAAAGAAAATCTTGTGTTTATAATTTAATTCAAACTGTCAAATTGTATATTCATGATATGTAAAGTGACATATTTCAAGCCTTTTTTGTTTGAATGTTTATCAGTTTGCTATAGCTCATTAAAAAATCTGAATTTCAAAGGATCAGAATATATGATTTGGAGTAAACTACTATACAAGCATTATCAAGCAGATGAAAACAAAAAAAGGCTCTCACCTCACACCTCTCTTATGAATAATCTCATGAATATTCAATGTAGGAACTACTGAATGAGTCAAGTCACATTTGTTAAGTTATAGAAATGAACCACATACAATTTCTAAAAACTGTAATGAACAGTGTGTAGCCAACACCTCTGTTAATTCAGTTCAGAGCTCAAAAGTGTGTTTTTTCACAATATATCAGCACAACTGAAAATAAGTTTTTGGAAAGTCTAAGTTTAGAGCAGATTTAATAAAAAAATATAGATTTATGACACTCTTACTGTTTTGACACTGTTGTTGCTTAATTTGTGCTGAACATAATCATGTATCCTCCTCATTCCAAACGTCCAGTATGCTGGACATTATTTTTCTTCCTTTTTATAACTTAACAACCAGCTTTACGTTGTCCCACCCACTTTTATGTGTTCATTCCCAACTCCGGCTTTCTATTGTTTGGACAAGGACATTTAGGTTGTTTTGATAGGTTGCTGAAAAAACTCCCTGAAATGGCAGCTGCAGAGAAAGACGCTCCTCGCCTCCGTGACTGGGCTACTTAATTATCCAAAATAGATAACTGAAATGTCTTGGTATGTATGTTATTCTAGAAGTTTAAGGATACAAAAATAATTATATTAACAATGGGAAGTTATTTACAAAGTCTTAAATTTCAAAACATTTATGTCCAGCCATCTAGACATTTGGAGTTAGACTCCTGAATGCTGTGTTAAGCATGTTATGTATCGCGAATACACACGTCTTAAAACCATTGGTATTCCTTTATACTTTTGACATTTTTCAATGCAATGCTCACCTTCTCATGTCTGTTTATGGCTGACAGTACAAGAGGTGCTTGAATTATTAGATAATAGATACAAAATAATAATAATTATTTTATTATTATTATTATTAGATAATAATAAAATAGTAGAAATGTACTGCAAAATGTTTATATTTGTTCATATCAGTATGTAATTTTACTGTAAAAATGTATTACATATTTCCACTAACAGTTAATACATTTAATTTGTATCTTGTATTGGTACTAACAAATGAGTTCATTTTTCAAAATCTTTCAGATTTCATGCCCTTAATTCCAAACATCCAGTATACTGGACACTGAATATCTTACAGTCTCCATGAACTTTTTTTTGTATTATGCCATTTAAATGGCTGCAGTGAACATATTTCATTACAAAATACCATTTGTTTTTAAAGTGTCCTGTCTCAGGACTGAGGAGGGTATAACACTTTGGAAAAAAAACAATTCTAGATGTAATTTATAAAATGTTGAGGCATTTACATCAGAGGGTTAAATAATAACACAAGTGAACACAAGCACTGCACTATTATAACCATCTGAATTTTTTTAAGGAACTAAAAGAAGTTCCTTTATGCAATTACTCCAAAGGATCACTTGTATTATATAAGTGTAAGCAGTTGCACTGTAGGACTGTAGAAATCACTCAATCTTAGATCCTACTGTGTAGATTATGAGTGTTCATAACTCAGTTTTTTATAATCTACTAGGCCAACTTTTGACAGATATGACAATTCACAGTGTGGCATCTTTTGAAGATAATATATAATAGACTATCTGCGGTATTCCACAAATGCATACTTCACAGTAGAGATACTGTAGTTATGGATGTATTTGGTACAGTTGCAGACATATGAGACGGTTAACAAATGACCAACATTTTCAATTTCAGATTAAAATTTCAGGTTGATTCATATCTTACATGTTCCTTAGCCAAGTATATTTTTGTTCTTGATTTAATCAAGTTCCTGGCAACCTTTCCTCTCATGTGAATTCATCATCCAATAAATCTAAGTTTGCATTAGTGTTTCAAAGCCCCTGCGGTTAGAGCGGGTGAGAAAATGTACGAAAGGGTAAAACATGGGCCAAGCAAAACTGGACCTCAGCCATTACATAAAGCACAAATGTAAACTCTTAAGTTATAAAAGCCATACATGTTCTACAAACATCTTTAATTTATTCTTCTGAAATTAAAGTAGTGGTGCAGTTCATGCAGGAAATCACTGCAGTGGAGAGTTATTTATAAATCATGGTCTTACATAAAAATGGTTTTAATGTTATAGTTTACAGCCTCTTTAGTGAAGATTACTAAATATCCCAGTACCTTACCACATGTTGGTCAATAATTGCTAGTGCAACAAAACATATAGTAAACAAAAATGGCTGAAATACAATCAGGAATATTGTCTTACTTGAGGATTTCCCAAAAACACCTGCAAAATTGAATCAATATTTATTCTATAAAATTATAATTGTGACCCTCCTGCCACTGCAGATGTGTCCCTGATCCCACCTTTGTCTTGTTATGTGCTCGTTTGTTTACGGTTGTTCTGTCACCATGTATTTTCTGATCTCACAGTTCTGCCGTTTCATGTCATGTTAATCATTGTTCCTATAAACCCAGTCCTCATCTGTTATTGTAAGTCTCCATAGACATAAACGTGCATTTAAGATCCACATCTTCCAATGACACTGGAAATTATTAAAAAATTTAGGGGTACTGGATTATTACCACCCACTAACACAAAAGTTGCATCAGGTCTTTAATATATTCAATACAGTTCCTTCTTACAAATGCACATACAATTTGTTAGAACATGAGTTAAAATTTGTATTTAATTTTGGGGATGTTGACACTATATTCTTAAATACAGAAAATGTAAAAATAATTAAATTTTAACTGAAAATCCTGCCATCAATATTCCACAAAACCTAAAAACTTCCTCACATGTTTAAAAAAATATTGAGTTGACAATATTTGACAAAAATAAAATTACATGATTTTTTTTTTTCTTTTATTTATTTTTTTACTGAAATTATAATTTTCTTGTTTCTTTTGAATGATATTGGCACACCTGCCGTGGAAGTCTCTGCCATGATCATATATGCCTGTTTTGGTTGCTCTATCTGCTGTCAGTCTGTTGTCAGTCACCATGTGTTATGTCTCCATCCCCCTGTGACGTTGCATCATTGCTCAACCCAGCTATCTTGTTGTCTGTATTGATTACATTTCCCTTAAAGCCTGCCCTGTGTTTCTTGTCCATCATTGAATGTCTTCATATGGTGAATCTGTTGCACCTGCACCATTAAAGCTTAGGTTGTTTGGACCCAGCTGTGTCCTTGTTCTGACAGACATAATTACATAATAAAGACATATTTAGAGTGGATGTAGAGGAATAATAATTCAATTACAGTTCATATGTCATTAATGGCATTTAAACTACCAATTTAAATGTAAATCTTGATTGCAATGTTTTCACATGTTGCCATAATTGACATAACAAACTCACGTAAGTATATACTGAATGCAACATTGTGGTAATATTTCTTTCCTTCAGTTTAGGGCTCAGGAAGGCCTTAGAAGTGGATGCGACAGGCATGTCAATGTTGTTTGTCACCATGACTGTTGAGCACTTTACAGCAAATTCATTCAGTGTGTGGAGTTGACAGGGACCCCCTGCTGAGAGAAAAAAGAGGAAGAGCCACCTCTGGTGACTTGGCTGCGATTAATATTTCAACCTCTGTGACAAGGTATATTGAGTTAGACAGGAATGTAAAATACTGAGGTCTCATAGATTAACTGCATTTTCAAAAATTAAGGTCAAAAGCAAGACAATTAATGTTCATATGTTTATTTAGTACACTCAGCTAATTATGTAAAAATACAGAACTACATATGAATTACCACTATGTATAATAAAATGGCTAAAATTATGTACACATTGTTTAAAAGATACATTTTATACACAGACAGTAACTATGGGGAGTACTAGTTTACTGGCCATTGGTCATTACTTAGCTTCAAAGCTAGCACAAAGCTTGAGAATGATTTTAATACTGAAACTGCCTAGAAAAGTCTGAAAACAACTGTGATAAACTACATTTTTAGTCATTTTAACCCTCTGACAATGAGTCAGCTTACAGAGAAGAAGTGAAACTTTTCTCTGAATGTTGACAAAACTAAGGAGATGGTTGTGGCCTTTGGAAAAACATAGAAAGACTACTCTCCACTGAACATTGATGGCTCCCCCATGAAGATTGTGAGGAGCACCAAATACCTTGGTGTTCAGGTGATGAAGAAATTCCATTAGAAATAAAGCCCAACAGCATCTGTAATTTCTGAGAAGAAAAGTTCACCTGCCACCTCCCATCCGCACCACCTTCTACATAGGAGGCATAGAGAGCATCCTGAGCTGCTGCATTACTTGTCTGGCTTGGCAATTGCACTGCATGTACAACAACTACTGCATCCGGAAAGCTCTCAGCATTGTGGAGGACCCATCACGTGGTCCCTTCATACTGCTGACTTCTTATAGAAAATACCACAGCATTCGGTCCCACACTGCTAGACTCTTCAACAGTTTCATCCCTCAGGCTGTCAGACTACTTAACTGACTCTCAAGGACTAAATACCACTGCTCTTTTTGCACATCACTGTATACTGTACCACTCATTGCAACATTTGCATGTCATGTCATGTCACACACCGTCATTGCTTCGCAATGGTAGGCTGCACAGACGAGTCACTTCTCTCCAATGCCATCTGCAGTGTTGGGAACGTTACTTTAAAAAAGTAATTAGTTATAGTTACTCACTACTTGTTAAAAAAGTAACTTAGTTAGTAACTGAATTACTCTAT
>BRDA01052777.1:1381-22913 GCA_036984385.1 Crenuchus spilurus | reverse complement strand
TCCAGAGAACATAGTTCCACTGCTCCACAGCTCAATGCTGGGGGCTTTATACCGTTCTAGCCCACACTTGGCATTAGGCATAAAGTCAAAAAGTTTATGTTTATCTGCTCCAGAGAGTCCTATTCTATTGGTAGTACTTCTCTACAGGGACTAGACAAGCTGTGTGTTGTGTCTATTTATGTCATCAATGGGTGCAACCTGTGCTGTAGCTGAATGCATTCATTAGCAGGGATGTTGACAAGCATTTGGACACATGTAACTTAAAAGTGATCCACTGATTATTTTGTATGCTCTGGAAATCAAAATTAACCAAATAAACAAAGCTCAGAAGTCTGAATCATATTAAATTGTGATGAAATTTGATACATGATGCACTGAATTGTTTCTTAAAGAATCTTAACTGAATCAAATCAAGGCCGCCTCTACTACCTTCTGCATATTAATACACAGACATTTGACATACACTCATACAGGCACACGCACATCATCAGGTACACTTCCTTTGCCACGGCAGTGTTCCCAAACAGCTCACATGTATACATTTTTCTTCCCTTATTCCTTTTTTTCCCATTTTCCGGCAGATCAAAAAGCCGTCACACCACATTGCGTTCTGTAATGGCCACTGACATGCTACTCCATATTAAAATAAACAAAAAAAAACATCTGCGTACGCATATGCATATCACCTGTTTGACCAACAAGGGCAGACTCTAATTATCCCTGAGGTGTTTAGCTTAAAAGTGTGTGTGTGTGTGTGTGTGTGTGTGTGTGTGTGCAGAAGGGAAACAGGCACATGGAATGATCATTACAGAGGACTAATACCCTGACGATATTACCTTTGTTGCCTGTTGAGTATGCTAGGCACAGTGTCTCAAATTTCACAAAATTGTGAATTATTTGTAAGAATATTTAATAATCTATTGTATAAAAAGAATATTTAATTTTTAAAATGTAAAAATGTAACAGGAGGAACAATCTAGGCATAGAATGTAAATATAGAGAATAAACCTTTTTTTTTTTTCTCAGTTTATTTTGGCAATGTGTTTAAATTTTGGCAATAACACACTCGAGGGTCATGCTATAATGTAAGATACTGGTACTGGTGTACTGCAGTCATAGAACAGTATCTCACATTATTATTGTGATTACACCACAGTTCTGTCATCTGTTTATTGTTAGATTTTAATAAAAAGTGGAGAGAAGAAACTATTTTTGTTTATCAACATTCCGCAAAGTAAACAAGTTCCTCTATGAGACTTGCTGCTGTTAAAACACAATCGGACAATGAGCATCAGTGTAAACGGTGAGTCTTTCATTAAACACTCACAGCTGACCAGACGTTGATTCATATATCTGTTAAATTTAACTCTTAACTTATAGCTGCTGGTAGAAACGGATTCATTCCTGGTATTAAAACTGATTTCAGTGTCATTGCTCTACAACCGAGCTGCTTTGGGTTCTCTGCCTTTCCAGTGCAGTCAAATGCTTGCTTGTTAGCGATGATGTCGATCTTAGGTTATATGTATGTGGTGGAGTAATACTTAAAGAGTTTCATTCAGAGTGCCATTAAAATGCAATAATGGCCCTCCTAGAACGTCCATCCCTCAGTCAATCAGATTGTGGCTCAAAACTAACTGAGGTACAATTAAACAGTAATATAATATAGACAATAAAATAAAACATTATGAATTATTTCTGTAATTTTTTCACAAAGTTTGTTGTATACATTTCAAATAGATTCTAACATGCCAGAATTGATGCACCTTCACCTGCATCAATATACTTCATATAATTCAACCTAATAATAGTCTCATCCATCCACACTCCAAATATCACCTCTCTCTCTCTCTCTCTCTCTCTGTGTGTGTGTGTGTGTGTGTGTGTGTGTGTGTGTGTGTGTGTGTGTGTGTGTGTGTGTGTGTATATATATAAAGTACAATTTCAGTATACTGTACCTTGTGCAATACCCGGGACATGTTCAATTGTTATTCTTTACGTGTAAATTTGTAGTTTTTGTAACATGTGTATTTATCTTTATTTTGATAGAAATTTTGAGTTTTTTCTTAACTATTTTGTATCTTGCACATATTATCTACCTCTTTTTTCTCTTCCCTCTCTCTACTATTGTATATATTGTATATGCTGCTGTAACAATGCAAATTTCCCCATGTGGGATAATTAAAGGCTATCTTATCTTCTATTCAAGTTAAATTTTTCTTACAATAAACATGTAGTTAAATATTAAATATTTACATTAAGTTTACATTCAAAATATTCAGTATTTAGATTTGTATTAAGAAATGTTTTGTGGAAAAAAATTAAATATAGTAATAAAATGAAATGTCTGCATCATGCAACCAAATGAACACAATTATTTTCCCACTTATAAGCATATAATGTATTTATTTCACCTATTATATTTAAAACCTGTGTCTGTTATATGTTTTCTGTTTTAATATAAACAATTGTTTACATTTATATTAGTTCAACAATACTGACTATTAGATCTTTAAAAACTCACAGTGATATAGCTAGTAAATAATGGTGTGGCTCCTGTAACTGTGATTATAATCAGACTTTTAATTAGCATCTCACATTTCTCTTTTTCTTTTGGACAATGCTTTCCCAGGTAGTAGATGAAGTAGACGGTTTTCCATTAAGACCAAGTAGATAGTTCATTGATTTGCTTGCCGAGGGCTTCTGATATGTGTACTACGAGAAGAAATACAGCTACTAGCCAAAAATCCTTATTTTTAACCACAACTAAACTTTGAGTTTGTTTAAAAAAACAGCATCAACTTTTAATAAACAGTTTCCATGTAAAGATTGGTTACAGACCGTGATTCAAGTGGTGTTGTGTTTAAACCCCTGTCCACTAGATAGGAGTATTGTAATCTACCTTCAGCCATTAGAATCTTCCATTGTAAACAAACAGGGTAAGGGCACACCACAGTTTTTGTTACCCCTGCATCATTGTCAGCTTCTAGCCAGTGCACAGCCCTATGTATACTGGTCTTAATGTAGGTCTTAAGGGGATAAAATAATAGGTAAAATCTGTCCAGCAATAAGGTCTGTTCTGTTTAAAATATTATTATTTTTTACCTGATCCCAGGTTTATAATACAGGGTGGCTCACATGTACACAATGTCTAACTAGATTTAAAATAAGGACTAAAAATGCTCCCTTATGAGTAATAAGTGTACAGAGCTTTTGCAAGAGTTCACAGTAATGCCCATATCCTGATTCATGGCCCTATACCCGCTCTGCAGTTTACTCTAAACTGGGACCTGTGCACTCGTGTATGTGTTTAGACTGACCTCAGTGATAAACTGTGACTGCTTCCACCCTCTATCGATCGGCTGCGGACAGCAGAACACTTGGCCTTCCCCATTTCTCTCACACACAGTCACACACAGAGCAGATGCAGCAAAACCACCACAGTAACCACCCTTGGGCAACATCCCACAACGCATGCAGACGGCTGTTTCCTGCCAAAATAAGTCCATGTCACACACACACACACACACACGCCTGCTGGATCCGTTTGCACACTTTATGCCTGCTCCATTATCTTTTCCTCTCTTATTCACAAAGAAGTGTGTGTGATGTGCATGTGGTTAAAGAGGTTGACTAGATGAGTGTGAATCAGTGTGGCAAGTCATGTCCCTTTTAAATGTCTTCTTTCATAAAAGAGAGCATATAGATGTCACGCTCGTGTTGCAAATATGTGCGGTGGTGCTTCTGGAATGTTCATTCATATCTGTGTTGGAATTTGCCTCATATTTTACAAATGTCAAGTGACCTCTGGTGAACTTTGAAATGTCAAAGCGGGTGCACCTTAAATAGCATGTGAGCATATGTGTGTGGTCATGTGTCTGAATTCATGCTTATTAGGGCTGCAACAAAGGAAGGTGTCTAGACTCTGTAACATCTATTGATTTGTCCATAAATCCATACACATTTCAGAAGTCAGAACAATTTCAATCATTGCATAACCAGTAAAAAATCTGAACTATTTTCATGTTGACTTACATTAAAAGATAAGAAGGGATTTTTCCTTCTCCTTTAGATCAATACAATGTTCTTTTCCAACAACGATGATTTAGTCATCTAGAATAAATCATATTTATGAATAATGTTTCACTCAACAAATGAACAGTACAATCTTCTACTCCATCTAAAGCTGTATTGGGATTGGATTAGTTTATCAGGGGACGTCTGCTTTTTAATATTTTATATCATCAGAGTTGAAACTCCTGAATCCAGACAGCATTAAAATGCCTACAGGAGTGAGTTTCTGAGGGTTTATCAGAGAAGCTCTATATTAAGGAGAACTGCTACTTCTTGCCCTGGTTGTTCTGACACTAGAGGCGCTGTTGAGGAAGTCCAGAATGAACAGGTTCATATGGAACTTTAGTACAAAATGATCATTCTTAATACTCACAAATGCACTTTTTCACTAAACAGAATGACAGAAAACAGATCAGCACTACTTTCATGTTTTTAAACACCTGATTTAAGACTTTAAAACAGGGACTTGGCTCTGATCAGCCAATGACTGTTCAGCTTCACTTTTTATATAATGTGTTGAACAGGGATTAGACTGTCTCTCATAGGGGTGCAGGAAAAAATATCTTCGAGTTCGAATCATGTTTCCAAAAAATCACTTTTTTTTGCAGGTGCGGATGTGCCTTCTCAGCCACCGTAGTGCTAGGCAAAAAAAGGAAGCAGCATGGACTATGTACAGGCATACAAGCCGAGCCGCGGTCTTTGAAAGCAACCATTTGGAAACACTTTGGATTTTACCGTCAACCCGGCCGGGTAAGAAAGGGCTTGACGTGACTCATGCGATTTGCAGAGATTGCAACGGTAAAGTATTTCGTTTGGATTTGAAAGAATCGGGGGAAAAAATCGATTTGTGACCCCAAGAATCGATTCTGGATCGATTAGTTCGATTCCCAAAGATTCACAGCCCTAGTATCTCACATTTATTATAGTTTTGAGTTTCCTTCCTCCACAAAATGCACTCTGTTTTGTGTAAGGAGTGGGAAATCTTCCATCCACACCAAGTATATCATCAAGTGGCTCTTGTAAAGCATTCACATTTTTTGGTTTGTGAAGGTTTTTGGTGGTTTTTGCACATTAAAAGACTAAATATGACTAGTAGCAGAAGCCAGAAAAATGTCTTTTAAATGATAGACAGCACCTGCCTGGAAAAACACAGAGATTTGTTTACAGACGGGACTAAAATTATCAGACAAACTCTGACTTTGCCAAAAACAATAGATAATCCAGCCTGTAAATTTCTCAGAGGATGATGGGAAAAATCTTAGACATGGTGCATCCGAACGGGAATAAAATCACAGAGGAGCTCCTGTAAAAGAGGAAATTACCCCAGGGACCCCTGACATTTTTATCTTTTAATCTGAACAGGGCTTTATCTATATTTTTATTAAAGGCACAGCAACTGATCTTCAAAACGTTATGTTTAAAATTCTCAACCAATTAAAAAAATTAAACACCTCAGTCCAAGTACTATCATTCACCCCATGAGAAACAGCAAAAACATTGCACTCTGGCTGCACAATTGATTTTAATCAGTTTTCAGAAAAAATTTATACACTATTTTTTCACATAATCTGCTTTTCAATACACTTTGTCCATTTAGACGTGAATCTCTGTACTCTTATAACTTCTTTAAGGGGACCTGAAAGGCTTTAATACCTCAAAACGAAGTTTTTGGAGAGTGTCAACAGTCTGGGCAGTGGTGTGCAGATGTGAATTGTCATGTAAAAACACAACACCACTGGATAGCAGTCCTCAGTGTTCTGTTTAAATTTAGGCTTCAGGTCTTCAGTGAGCATTTTAATACAACGAGATCTGTTGATTTTTGAACTGTGCAAATCATAAGTGAGGCGGCCATTTTTCTTGCACTGCAGTCATAAATGAACTGATGGTGAACTGGGGGTGTTTGAATACAGACCTTGGCATCATAACAAAGCTTATGTGCTATGATTGTTCATCAGTGTGATTGTGTGTGGAAAGAAGCTTTTCCGCAGTCTGGTTATTCGGACTTTCAGGGGGCTGAAGCGCCGCCTGAGGGAAAGAACCTTTAACAGGTGGTGGCTGGGGTGTGCAGGGTGGGCGATGGTTTTCTGTGCTCGCTTGCTGATTCTGGAGGTGTGCAGATCATGGAGGGTGGGCAGGTTAGCACCAGTGATCTTTTCTACAAACCTGATGATATACTGCAGTTTCTGGAAGCCAGGTTTGGCGGAAGAGTAAATAAAGATCTCCACCTCTAAAGGCATTTTATAAAACCTGTTTTCTGACCTAAAGCTCTGTTTCTGTGTGGATTGGATGAGGTTATTCTGTGTGCATTAGTGTACAAGCCACCCCAAAAATCAATTTTAGCCATTCAGTTTCAAAACACAGTTTATCCAGTGTTTGTTTTTCTCTCTCATAACTGCATCTGACAGTTGCCAATCATTTCTTATCAACATTTCTCTGAATATTAATTAGATGCTGCAGCCCTAATTCATATTCATAAGATTTTTTATGTACTTCAACCAAGGTGTAACCCCATTTTTGTGCTTGCTTTTGGTAGAGCTGTGGCAGGGACGTGTGTGTGTGTGTGATATGGCAACCACAGTATAGGGTGTCCTGTTTGCTTCTTTACCCAAACAACAGTGAATAACTTTAATATTAATGGAGCTCTGGTGATAAAATTTGGATTAAATATACTTCATTCTGTGTGAAAAGTACTGATATGCATTATTACAATGCAGGTAAACTGGTGTTTATGTTTATGAGTTTCTGATGACTAATATCTGCAGCTGTAGGAATGGAGGCCGGCACCCGTCCAGCCATCTCCATCAGTCACCTGCCACTGCACTGAGACATCAGTCCTCAGTTATCCTTGTGAACACAGAACAGGGTGTTTGTTATTTCATCCTGAGAATTGTGCAGTGATCATATATGTACATAATGTAACAAACTCGGAGTTTCCATGTTCTCCCCGTGTCTGTGTGGGTTTCCTCCGGGGACTCCGGTTTCCTCCCACAGTCCAAAAACATGGAGGTCAGGTGGATTGGGTACTCTAAATTGTCTGTAAGTGTGTGTGCGTGCATATGTGTACACCCAGTGATGGATTGGCGCCCTGTCCTGGGCTTGGTTGAATAGTGTAATGCCCTGCTCTGCGCCCAGTGAGTGGGTAGGGGACTAACCGCGACCCTGATAAGGATTAAGCGGGTGGGATAATGAATGAATGAATGAATGTAAACTCCATTCAGAAGACAACAGCAGTTTCTGAAACAGTTTGAAAACAACAGGGTTATTGGTGGACAACAAACAACTTTTATTGGTGGATGATCTTTCACAACAACATTAGGTTCTAGTGTGCTTAGATGCTAGACATTTCACACAGAATGAGGTATCTACATTTCATCATCAGATCTTCATTAGTATTAAAGTTATTCACAGTTGTTTGGGTAAAGAAGCAAACAGCACACCCTGTACTTTCCATCCTTCAAAGACATTATCATTTATCTGAGGTTTAAGAGGCTGAAATGGAAAAAATGCACCAACAGTAGTTACAGTAGTGATACATTTACAATTTTGTAATTTAATTGTATCCACTTTGACTATTCATCTGCAGCCAATTAAGAAAGAATGAGTGAAAAAAATCAAGCCATTTGCAAAAATAAAATGTTTATATTTAATAAAAAAAAACTATTTGATAAAGTGGAATGGATTACCATCCAGTTGGCTGCTACTATGCAGTATATGCATATATTACTATACATTGGTTATTGTTTAAAGGCTCTCAATAACTTATACTTTTTAACCCTGTAAGGCCCACTTTTGCAAAATTGCATCACTGTACCAAAAAAAACCCTGTTTTCTTAGATTCTGTCTCTCACGGTATAAGTGTAACTATAATAAAAATTACAGACCTCTCCATTCTTTGTAGGTTGGAAAACTATTTCCCCCACTGTGTGTGTGTGTGTGTGTGTGTGTGTGTGTGTATAGCAGAGAAGCAGCCGTTGAGTGTTGTCCTAACAGAGTTTCCCTGCTGAGAACACTGTTGAGAGAAGAACATGGCTGTTCAGATCAATAAAGACATCTGTTCATTAGATTGAGAAACGATGAGCCACAGCTGAGCAGGGGAACATATACGCACACATACACTCCCACTCATGCAGTGATGCTGTGTAATATCACAGTCTGCTCCTATGGGGAACACACAATCCACACAGCAGCTCGCTGTTATAAGAGCCAAGCAACTTCATTCAGTTAGGGACCAACAAGGGAGAACGAGAGGAGAGAAAGAGAGAGAGAGAGCAAGAGACAGAGAGACGGAGTGAGAGAGAGAGAGAGAGATTGAAGAGCAAAGGTGACTTTAAATATTGAGAAACTGCTCATAGTTGACGTTAGGTCAAGGAAACAATCACACTCCAACCATCCATCCATCCACCCTCTTCAATGCACTGCTTATATGTATACAGTAATATGATGCGAGTACTTCCTGTTTTCATCAAAATAATATCTACAAAACTACAAGAATTAAGTGAGTAAAAACAGTATACAATTTCTCTTTCTCTCTGGCCCTCGTTGAAGGCGTTGCTCTCTCTTCCTCTCCTCCCTATCTACTCTGCTTGCCTCTTTGTCTTGTCTACCATGGCTTCACTCTGCACTGTCCTATGAAGACATGGAATTTATTAAGTGGTCTCTCAATGCTATTGACACCATCTTCCCTACGAGAAATCTGGGTTTGGGGAGCCCATCTGTCCTGATGGGACGTTTGCTGCTGGATATGCAATGGACACGTGGGAGAAGTGGCGTATCGTATGCCTGGCGGCACTGTCACTGTAGGACGCGGAGGATGTTTATCTATTCGGATTATTGATAACAGGGACTCTGTTGATTGGTCTAGGCAGTCTCCTTGTGTACTGGGAAATCGGTTGGATCAGCTGTTTGAGCCCCGGTAAGGCTTCCAATGATGATTGAAATGATGGGCTGACTTAGACCATGAAGAGGCACTCAAGATCAGATCAATCTCAGATATGCAGATGACATCGTCTTATTGGCCACATGAAAAGAAGACCTAGAGGAACTGGTGAGTTACACTGAGAAGGCTGCAAAGGAATATAACATGCAGATCAATGCAGCTAAAACAAATGTGATGACGAACACTGAAGATATACTGAAGATCACAGTCGAAGGAAAACTTCTGGAGCAAGTAGACTCTTTCACATATTTGGAATGTAGAGTAAGAAAAGCTACAGACTGTGTCAGTGCTCTTAGATGAAGATGATGACCACTGAGCAAGTCTATGATATGCCAGAACTGAAAATGAGTTACTGATGCACGTTAAATCCCACAAGTTACGTTACTTTGGTCATGTGATGAGGCACACATATGAGAGCATTGAAGGAAGTGTTATGACTGGACTTGTGGAGGGAGTCTGAAGACATGGAAGACCAAGAAAAACCTGGATGGATATCATCAAGACATGGACTGGATTATCAGGTGCTAGCCTGCTACAAGCAATGAGAGACAGATGGCATTGGAGAGAATTGACTCGTCTGTGCAGCCTACTATCTTGAAGCGATAACGGCGTGTGACGTCATAACTTACAAGCAGCTACCTAACACTCTGAAAATTAAAATAACTGATGTACATGTGAAACCTCACATCACAGCACCGTGTTTGTCTTTGTTTACATTTTTCATGTGCTTTGTCATGTCTCCACTCTGGTCCTGTGTCAGTCAGGTCTCGTCATTGTGTTCACCTTTTTTCAACAGCGCCGGCTCCCCATCTCATGTGTGATTATATCGTGTGACACAGTTCTTGTCGGTCATTGTATTGCCGTTGAGTTTGTAATGTGAGTTTGGATTGTCATCACTGCCACGCAGATTTTTTATTTATAACCAGTTTTGAGTTCACTGTCAATAGTCTTTGTAAATAAACATCATGTCACACTCTGCATCCACCTCTACTCCTCCCCTATGACAACAAAAAGCAGGAGAAGGCTATAAGAAGACAGGAGTTTGTATGTACGGTGTTGTTTGTAAAGACTTAGGCACCCTTAGGTAAACTTGATTTTTGTAAGTGAAAATAAGTTACTATTAGAGAAAACAATTAATCTTCATTTAATGAATTTCATTATAATAATACAACGTAAAATGTGGTCCATGCTAGTGATACAGCACTTCAAAATTGTTATATGTTTTTAGTGCAGATTGGAACAAATTAAATGTGCAGAAAATATTTTCTTTTTTTAACTGTGGAGATTGCATCTCTTATTTTCACAATAACAATGAATGTCCAAAATGCCTACATCTTCAATCATCATATCAAATTGCCATCACAAAAATTATTATAAATAAATAATTACAGTATTTTTTTTTTCATTTAATAACTGTTCCCAAAGTACAGTACATAAAATATTAAGTAAAACATAACAAATATACCTGTTTTCTAATATTTATAATATTGCAGTCTACACTGCTTAACTTACAATGGAGGAAAAGGTGTCACCTGTCATAAGGAGCCATAAGGGTCAGACAAGGGTTAAACCAATAGTGAACCCTGCTACCTGCAGAGCAGGAGAACAGGTGATGTTATGACAAGCAGCATCAGACATGTTTTTCACAAGCCAACTTTGTCTCCTCGCGACGTCAAGTGTGATTATAGCAGATACGTTTCGGAGGACTACCACAAAATTCCATGCCAACGTCTATTAAATTCCATTTCCTTGGCAGAGCCTGACATTTGTGATGTTGCTACAGGCAACAATAGATTAGAATAAGTCCTTCTGCCCACAGAAAAAGAGAGAGATAGAGAGAGAGAGCGTTACAAACATAATGTAAAACCCTGGCACAAACCCTCAGTGTATACGTCAGAAAAAAGGCACTGAAGCATAGCAGTAGAGCTTTATTCAGGGTGTGTGATGATAAAACAAATTTCCTGATATGAATTTCATGGTTTTTGCACTATGACAAAATAAGTGTTCGATACAGTAAAAAGTACAATGTAAAAAATGAATGTCAGCATTCATTTAGCCTTTTTTGGGACTATGCTTAATTGACATATCAGTGATCTATGCACAAAACAAAAAAAATTTAAGTAACAAATATGGTTAAGATTTGTTAATTTTTCCCAATCAAAACAATCAAAAACTAATAAAAAATTATCAAAACAAAATAGATAAGCAACCTCCACCATGTTAATATTACTTTGATTATGCACAGAAGTTCAACAAAAACTTCTATTCTGCAGAAATAGAAGAAAATAATTGGTCATGTCAAAATATCATTTATATAGTCTATCATCTCTATAGTGTATAGTCTATCACTCACTTCAACCCCTATACTGGCAAAAATGAATATGAATATGAGCATTGTAATAGCCGTACTATATAATGAGCAGAAAAACTTGTGGCACGGACTTGGCGCATATTTCCCCGACAGAGATGCTGTTTCTATTCATTGTTCACACTTGGTATGGTGCCCAGTGGAGACGGCCTGTGAGCGAAACGAGGAATCACTGAGACAAATGCACACTGTTGTTTAAATATGGGTTACCATATATCACAGCGCTTGTAGTCAAACCAGGCGATTATCTGCTTTGCTTAGACTGTATTAGCCAACCCTGATATAGAGAGAAACCATTTTGCACAAGCTGATTTTTATTGTTAATGTTAATGACACTTGGCAGTTGAATTATGGATTTCATTAACACATGCATGTTATGTGGAACATAGACCATAGCCAAACTCCGCCCACCTCTCTACATCTATTCTCCTGGCTACATGTGACTGAAGGAACCAGCCTATACATCACGTCCTGAAATAACTAGAAGCCAAATATGGCTATAATATAAAATGAGATCTCTAAATGAAATATTATAATAATTTGAGATTCTGGATGTATGATTTTCATGAGCTATACATCAAACTGCTCAACAGTAAAAACACAAAATATGTCACTTTACATGTAATGAAAATAAAATACTGTTTACCTTTTTAATTTAATTGAACAACAATGTTTTTTTCAAGATTCTAATTTTATGATGCAACTGTATAATTATATATGAATACACACATATACATATATATATATATATATATATATATATATATATATATATATATATATATATATAATATGCAACATAAGGTCTTCACCTCCTAGTACTGTATAAAAATGCATGTGTGTGTGGGTGTGTGGCTCTGTACCCGGTGTGTTTTGAATTATGTGACATGCAATATATGAAATATGTGCGAGCATATTCTCTCAGGCAAAAGGCTGTGTATTAATTAAGTGAAGAAATTAATTGAGGTATTCAGCACAGGCAAGTACTGACTATGGGATTACACATGAACATTGTTATTTATTTTACATTCATAGGTGATGCTTTAATAAAGAATATTTACTAAGATGAAATAACCAATATGTATAAGTACATGTGAGTGTGTGTGTGTGTGTTGTCCTCTGAGGGCTTATATCACAGTGGTGACACAAAAGGCTTTGAGCTCAGAGCATGCGCACAGATCAAGGGTGACCATGGCAACGGAGCCATTACAGACCAATTGAAGACAACGCTAATAAGATACCAACACACGCACACATGCACACACACACACCTTTTCACATAGACATTCTCTTACACACATAAACACACACCTTAATAAGAATGAATAGTGAATAACATTGTTGCTCTTCCAGCACTCCCACACAGAGGAAGCTAACAAATAAGGACATGACCTATCACTGCTGTGTGTGTGTGTGTGTAGGTGTGTGTGTGTGTGTGTGTGAATGTGTTCAATATGTTTTCTCTTGTAACCATCTCTTTCTAATTTTCAGAATTTTTTGTGTCTCTCTACACTAGAACTACTGTAGATCTTCCCTTCTTCCTCTATATCTCTCACTACCTGTCTTTCTCACTCCCTCTGTATCTACATCGATCTGTCAATAGTTTATAACAAAAGTATTGGGACACTGATTGTTTCGTCTGAAATCAAGGCTATTAAAAATGTTTTTGATAGAGTAACTGTCTCTACTGTCCAGGGAAAACTTTCTACTAAATGGAGCATTGCTGTGAGGGTTTGACTGTATTCAGCAACAAATGCCAGGATGTTAGAATATCACCTTTTGGCACAATACAGTACTGTGTTAAGTGTTAAGCACAGCTGATGCTAGTCATGTGTGTGTATGTGTGTGTAAAGTGTGACATCTGGCCAACTGTGCCTGGCTCATGTCAGGACAGGGTGGAGATTACACACTGCATGTCTACTTCTCTCTCTCATAATACTGTACATGTGCAAACATGCATGAATGCCTCAAGGCATATGGCCCTCTATAAAAGTCAGCATATATGGATGTGTGCATCTGTGCAGAATAGGTCAGGAGTTTTAATATCACTCTCAAAATAGACATATAGAGATCCCTTTAATAAAAAACGATGAGGACAGAAATGGACTCCTTTTTTCCCTGAGAGTGTGTTTGTGTGTTTCAAGACTGCAGGGTTCCATCTTTTTGTACACATGTGCATTTATATATAGAATCTGTAAACAAGCTCCCTTCTCCACTAATATGCGCCTTCAAAAACATACACACGCATATGGACGCATCAGTGCTAAACACAGACACAATTCTTTCATCTCCCTGCATGAAAAGCAAAGCTGCGAGCCAAACACTAGCAAGGTGACAGCGGCAAAACAACAAGAATAAATAATAACGATGATGCAATCCTCCATTTATTTTTTTTTGCATTTTGCTCATTTTGTGTAAACAGCAATGCGCTCTAAGATTGGCTCATTGCTTTGTTTATCGGTTTGAGAAAGATTGTAATGTTATTTTACTTATTTTCCGCTTTTTTCCATTTAGTTTTGGGTCGGTATTTAGGTTATGTTTTGTTTAAAGTTTAGGTTTTGACCTGAATGTTGATTAGCGGTGGAAGATACAACACTGCTGCAACATCGAGGTAAGGAGGACAAAGGCTCAATGTATTTGCTACAGGACTACAGGGGAGACACAGGCTTATAATGGCTCAAAGTTAGACTCAGTACTGGACAAAGACAAAAGGAAAGAGAGGAGTACATATACAAGATGTAATTAGGGACTGGACAACTGGTCAGGGCGGTGAAACAAGGCACAGCTGTAGGCAATAACAACTGGGATGTGATGGGGTAGAGACAAAAAGGCTAACACAAGAACACATGGAGAAACTTAAACCGAATCATGGGAAGACATGAAACAGATCAGAACCTGGACAAATACAAAAGTGAACATCAGTATGACAATATGAATTTGAATATGTTGTGCAATCACAAACAAGTCTTTCTTGAAAAGCTTAAGAATTCTTAGAATTGCAACAGGTTGAGGTCTATTGTGTATTTGTGACTATTGCGTGACATTCGGAGTACACAGTAAATCTGCCAGTGTTAAATTAACACTATTAGAGTTAAATTAACACTGTGGGTGTCAAAAATTTAACACTCTCAGTGTTAATTTAACTCTAATAGTGTTGATTTAACACTGGCAGATTATCGTTAGATAGTATCGTTAGAGATTTTTTGTTTACTACAGAGTCTGAGAATTTTTGAGAACGTTATTAATTTTTCCTACATAAAAACACAACCTAGGCCGAGAGCTTCTTTTTCAAAGTGGTTGAGTGGCCATGGTCACATTGACCTCGGGATTAAAAAATGAGCAATCAGTGAGAAGAGAAAAAGAGAGGGAAAGAGATTACTGAACTAACGCTTCCACCGGCATTACCTCCAGCTCCTACAGAGTTCCACTCCATTAGATTTCAATCTGTCAAGTTAATTCTGCAGTTGAGTCCACAGGTTTAAAGCACTACTTTTGCCGTTTCAGTTGCTGGTTGTAGTCAAAGCTCTACAGTGCAGGCTCTACAGTCTCCTAACAGTTTTTATTCCTCTCTGTGATGTCTGCATAATATCCATCATTGTTTTCTAAAAGTACATTTTTGCAGACAACCGCACATCACTGATGTTCAGCTATGTTTGTTCTTTAAAATGTTTGCTGGTGCATTTGCCCATGAGGAATTGGAAAATGAGCAATCTTCTTGTGAATCAAATGCTGAGATTGCAGTAAATTTTAGGCACTGTAAAATCAACAAATGCTGAGATTTACAAAAGAGCTTAAGTTGAAGTAACTCCAGAAATGACCATATGTGCTTTAACTGGAGCACAAATGCCTTTAGCTGCAATTGTACCAGTTACTGTTATAACAAGAAACATTCAAACAGCCTTGGGAATTAGAGTTGATTGTTTTGACTCTGGGATGTACGAAGTAGGTTAACAACCCTGAGGCTATAAGTCAATCAACCAGAGTGGACATCAGAGCGTTCTAGCACCAGCAATGGCAGTATGTTTCATATCTCTGAGTAACTTCAGCATTGGATGCAGCTTAATGAAGTTTTAATGGGTATAGAGTCTAATAGAGAAATGGAGGGGCTCTAATCTTAACAGCTACCATAAAATTAAAGTCTCAGGCACCTGAAAATACTAGATTTAAAGCTATTTACCAGAACAGTAAGTGTAAACGTGTTAAGGAAACACTATTATTAAAATAAATACAAAACAATTCAGTCATTTTCTCCATGAGTATGTGTTTGTTTAACTTTTTCCAAATTCAAATCTCTTTTCATTACAGTCCAGTATTATTTGCAGCTATAAATGCAATGCCTGGCTTGGTTAATCAATACTTCATCGAGTTAAATCAAGTGTACTGGTTATGAATAATAATTTAAAAACTGTGATGCTTCAGAGCGTTGGGAGCCAAAATTCAATCAAAGATAACTATTTTTCAAAACAATATTTTTTTTAATTTAACTGTATTTATAATAATGATAGTCTTTTTCAAGCAAACACTTAGATAAATGATTTTAAATAATGGATTTGGATGCCTACAACAGTTACCAAGCACTGTATATACTATGAAAGTATGTGTGTATGCCGTGTGTGTGGGGGGAGGGTGCTGAAAGTGTACAAAAGTGGTATGTCTCATCAAATGATGGTAACGTGGCCCTCAGCTATAAAAAGTCATTGTGTGTGTGTGTGTCTGTGTGTAGATACACACCACTCTGCTCACATCCTCCAGACTGCTTCAAATCACATTAGCAACAGCAAAGCATTGTGGGTTGGTTTCTACATTTCTAATGTATGTGAATCAGAAGAGCTGAGGCTCAGACTGACTCAGTAAATATTCAACACATCCAGTTCAGCTAAAGCTAGTGCTGGGCACTGCTGATAAAATTATTGAAAGATCAGAATTTTTCTTTTCGTAGCAGGTGCTTTGAGCAAACATGAAAGGGAGGGACCAGATCAGGCAGACCAGAATGTAAAATATGATATTATTTGTGAATATTAGTTGATGACAGTTGAGCATGATGACATGAGGCATTACATGCAAGCAAAGTGATTATATTTTGATGGACACTTATGGGAAAACAAAGTTTTATCTTGTACAGAATGTCCTTCTTTACCCAAACGGCCAACAATAAATGATATGTTATAAGACACGTTTGTGAGGCAGACCACATAACTCCACCTCTCATTCATTCATGTATGAATTTATTCATATAAACCCTTCCTTTCTACCCCTTTGTATTGAAAACACCCACCTTCACCTCGGCACCACCCAATTCTTCCAGACTTCCCAAACTTTTTTCGCCTCGACTTCTCATTCTTTAGCCTTTCAAAAAGGGGGGTTTCAGCCTCTACAGCCAACCTGGTCAGAACTCAATTTCTCAATTTCAGCCCAACTTCTCAAGTTTCCCCTCCCCCTTTTAACATACCTTTACCATTATGTGGTCTGTTCCTATCACATTTTAATACTAATGAAGATCTGGTGATGAAATGTGGATTTAATATACTTCACTCTGTGTAAACACTGACATGTATGATTACAGTGCAGGTATACGGGGTTCATTTCTGATGACTAATATCTGCAGCTGTCAGAGAGGAGGCTGGCGCCCCTCCAGCCATCTCCATCAGTTGCCTGCCACTGCAGGGTGACATTAAAGCCCTCAGTCATCCTCCTGGACACAGCACAAGATGCTGGTTATTTCACCATGAGAACTGTGCAGTGATCACTGTGCATAATGTATAAATGCACAGTACAGGAGGAAGTGTTCATGGTGTGAACGTACTGGATAACAAGACTCTCTGAAACATCTAGAATTTCTGAAACATTGTGGAAGATAAAAGCCACCAATGAAACCTTGCGTTCTCAAGCCGGTGAAGAAATCTGAAACACGGTTATAAGTGGATGCTCATGGAGGTGGGCAGCCAAAGATGTCTGAAGAAATAATGCACCCCATGAAGGACAGACTGCAGGAATCACCCCCCAGAAAAACATTCCACCTGATCCATCTGATCAGGAAAAACAGAACTGCATGCTGGACATTTCATCTCACTCTGAAAAAGTTTAGAAAAAAGCAACCTTCAACTCAAGTGAAAAGAAAATAAATAAAGAAAAAATCCTGACTAAGAAATAATTACTTCCCATAAATTGACCTGTTCCACAATTATTGGCACCCTTAACAATTTTTTGGATATAAATGTATGTGAACCATTTATGTCATTTCTACTGTAGTTTATAAAGTAGATCAAAGTATCTAGGAACCTTTAACTAGTAATTCATCACTTCCTGTTTCCCTGGGGTATAAATATGGCATTACACAGAGGTTATTTCTCTTACTCACTCTTAAACATGGGAAAGACAAGAGAACACATTATTCAAATAAGGCAGATGTGTGTCGACCTTTATAAATCAGGTAATGGCTACAAGAAAATAGCCACTCACCTGCAGATGCCCTTATCTACAGTCAGAGCAATCATCAAAACGTTCAAAACATCTGGAACTGTGACAAACAAGCTTGGAAGAGGATGCAAGTGTATCTTGCCACCACGCACAGTGAGAAGGATGGTAAGAGAAGTAAAAAGTTCTCCAAAGCTCACTGTAAGAGAATTGAATCAAATGGTAGCATCTTGAGGTTGCGAGGTCTCCCAAACAACCATCAGGCACTATCTACATGCCAACAAGCTTAACCTTTTCTGAGTTACACTCATAAACGTAAATGGGTGGAGTTTGCCAAGCAGTACTGGGATTTTAACTGGGACCGTGTGCTTTGGTCAGATGAGACCAAGATAGAGATTTTTGGCCAGAAACACTCTAAGTGGGTTTGGTGTAACACCAAGGATGAGTATGCAGAAAAACACCTCATGCCCACTGTTAAGTATGGGGTGAAATCAGTGATGCTGTGGGCCTGTTTCTCCTCCAAAGGACCCGGGAACCTTGTAAGGATACATGGGATCATGAACTCTGAAATATCAGGACATTTTGAATCAGAATCTGGTGGCCTCTGCCCGAAAGCTGAAGATGGGTCTTTCAGCAAGATAATGACCCTAAACATGTGGCCAAATCTACTCAAAAATGGTTCACAAGACACAAAATCAAGCTCCTCTCATGGCCATCTCAGTCCCCAGACCTCAACCCAATAGAAAACCTGTGAGGTGAGCTGAAGAGGAGAGTGTATAGGAGAAGACCCAGGACTCTGGATGGTTTAGAGAGGTTGTACAAAGAGGAAAGGTCGAAGATCCCTCTTTCTGTGTTCTCCTATCTTGTGAAGAGTTATTGGAGAAGATTAAGTGCTCTCTTGTTGGCAAAAGGAGGTTGTACAAAGTACTAAAACCAGGGGTGCCCATAATTGTGGTATACATTATTTCATTCAAAAGACTTATTTCTTAATGTGTGATTTTTCCCCATCAAATAAAGGCACTTGAATTAAAGCTTAGATTTTTCTCTTTTTTTGCATTGTTGTCCGATATTATATATAAAAAAAGAAATTATTAGAAGCCAAAGAACACTTCTTAAAGAGGGGTGCTGAGAATTATGGAGGGCGCTGTATTTATTCTATATATATATATTTATAACATTTAAATTTGTCTTCATATCTTCATTAGTATTAAAGTTATTTATGATCTTTCAGGTAATGAAGTAAGTGGGACCAGTAGTGGTGAAAGAAAATACTGACATACTGCATTGTTTTGTGATGCTGTACAGATTCTCAAAAACACCATATTGATTTTTAAGTAATAGTTTAAATATAAAGATTGGTGACAGTGTTTCATTTTGTGTTTACACTCAAAATGTCCTAAAATTAGTTTTAGAAACACACTATAATGACTTGCATACAGTATCACAATATATGGCGTAGGATATAGAATTGTAACCCCTGCATCATGATATGTATTGTATCACCAGGTTTTTGCCAAGACACAGCCTTATTATGGACTTATTTTTTTTATGACTGCAACTGTAGACAGTATACTGTATACCCAAAAGTATCACATGCACCTCTTATTTACCAGTTGAACAAACACAGCTTGTATAATCTCAATAGAAAAGCTTTAGCAACAGAATGGGATTCTCTGAGGCAACATGACAAGACTCTAAGGTCCTCATGCCCAGTGCCAAGCTAGGGGGATATAAAGCCTGTCTAGTACTGAGCTGTGGAACTGTATTCTTTGGAGTGAAGGACTACATCTGGATTGGAATTTGTTGTCTAGAACTAATAATCCAACATCTCATTAATGCTCGTGGCTGAAAATAGTCAAACCCTCATAGCACTGTCACAATTTCTAGTGTAGTCTTTCTACAATAAAGGTAAAATAATATATTAATACCTCTGACTTATGTCCAGAATGAACTAAAAGCCACCACAATTTGTGCCACTGGTGATGTTTACACAGTCATTCACAACTTCAGTCTACAGGTGTCACAGATCAGATAAAAATGAGAGCAAGCTTTTCTCGAAAACAGCAATCCAAAAATACAGTACAAAAACCAGAACAACAAGAGAACAGGCAAAGGTACAATAGGATATATTTTAAGAGTAAACGTAAAATGAAGCAAAGATCAAAGCCCGCCAACAAACCATTAAACACAACCAGGGGCAAGACAGAAGACGTCAAAAAAAAAAGCAAGCAGGCGGTAATAACACAGGATATCTGAACAAAGAGAAAAAGGCTTGATATGTACTGTGAACAGAGACAATACTTTGCAAAGGGGATAAGTTAGCAAACAGTTTATATAAGTGTCCTTAATGAGAAGGGAGTGAAAGGAGTTAGAACTCTATGGAGGTCGATCTCTGAAACAAGCTACGATTGGTCCTAATAGTCATATGATCACTTAGTGCATTCTGGGAACTGGAGTTCTCCTGATGGAAAGCAGCATGACAATTTATAGTTCAAGCAACAAATCATGCTCAAGGGAAAAGTACATACACAACACAAAATTGGTGTCTGCTACAGTATTGCAAAATGTTGAAAGGATATTGAGGTTGTTATAAAATTTGATTGAATAGAAACACTGTTCTGGAGTGCAGTGACACACTGACCAATGTGCTTACACACAGAAGAATCTTTGCAAAGAAACACATATACACAAACACACTAGTGAACACACATACTAGGGGGGGTTAGGTGTCTTGCTCAAGGGTACTTCAGTTATGCCCTGTCAGTTCAAGGGATTGAACTGCTGACCTTCCAGTCACAAAGCAGTCAACCAAAGTGTTGCTGTGGTAACAGTGTGTAGTTGTGTTTAGTCTACATTGTTTAAAGATGGACAGACACGAGGAGAGACTCAATGAGCTGGTCACATGGTTATATGACTGTTCCTGATCATAGGAACCGTAAGAATTGCCACGCCCCCACCAGTGTAGTACCACCTACAAGTCAGCAAGTTGGCCATGTTATATTTACACATAGCTACAGAGAACCAATGACCAATATTACTGGATAGGAATCACGTGACTTTTGAACGCGCCAGTAAGGAGCCGCCATGTTGTGTGGAAGCAGGGCAAGGAAGTCAGCGTTCACAAACAACAAAAAGGCTGCAATGTTTTGCCTTTGTTTTACTTATCTGAATTCTATCAGCAGAGACCAGGGGATCACATTCCACAAGTATGTATTCAGTTTAAAATTATTTATTCGTAATAATCTGTGAATTACAGCCACAATCTCGACAGTCTCTGACCTACAAACTTGACGTAGTTCCGTAGACATTACACTGATAGTCAGGCTTGCATCAAACCAACAACACTCATGAAGTTAGTATCACAAACATTAACTCTTACTGTAATCAAATGTAGATATTAGGGGTGTGTATCTGTCCAATAAATGACGATCTGATATGTATCTCGATTAATGCGGTACGATACGTTTCAGAAATGATATATTTTAAATTGGACTGATTCGATTCGGTTCGATTCAGTACGATTTCGATACGATTTGGTTCAGTATAATAGGGTAGGAAATAATACAAGTTACTTGTTTAAAATAGATAATTTTACATTGAGTCAAAGTCTCTGACAGCTCTAACACCGACATTAAGTGTCTAATAATGCTTATTTATTAAAATTTGACTTATGTATGAACACCTTACACTAGGGGACCAGAGACGACTATCTTAAGTCTATTCATTTTGTTTCCGTTTTGTAA
>BRDA01052776.1:0-13394 GCA_036984385.1 Crenuchus spilurus | reverse complement strand
GACTTTTTAGAGGCGGACTAACAGGTTTTTGAGGGCCAGAATGTTTGCTGATTGGCAGGTGTTCAAATACTTATTTGCAGCAGTAACACAAATAATTTATTAAAAAATCATACATTGTGATTTCCGGATTTTTTCTTTTAGATTATATCTCTCACACAGAGGTGTCAAGTAACGAAGTACAAATACTTTGTTACTATACTTAAGTAGAAATTTTGGTTAATTATACTTTACTGAGTAATTATTTTTGGACGACTTTCTACTTCTACTTACTTACATTTTCCTGTAATTATTGGTACTTTCTACTCCTTACATTTTAAAAACAGCCTCATTATTTCTACGTATTGTTGGAGTTTGAGTGAGAACGCTGAGGAAGAGTTTTTCTTCCGCTACTGAATCACTGAACCAAGAGCTGAAGAGGAATGGTGGAGAGATGATGTGCGGCGAGCGACAGGGTTGCCAGGTCCCCAAAAATCTCCATCCCAATGACTGACATAAAGCACTCTATACAATGTATAATTAATGTAACAATAAGATTGCTTTTCTTTGCATTTAAAACATCCCCTTTTCTCTACTATAGCTTTTTTTTTTTTTTTTTTTTTTTTTTTTTTTTTAAACTCTGTGTGGTTTTAACACCACAGTTATATTCTCAAAATTTATTTCTTACTACAAGTGTTTTTTTACGGCTATGACTGTGGTGTACACAAGGAGTTAAAATAGATTGACCAGATAGCGAAATAGATCTGAGATACCGAAAAAGAGGATGTCTGGTCACCCTAGTTAAAAGGCAGTGAATAACTGAGTGTGAAGAGCATTGGGGTAGACACTTACTATAGTATTAAATAACGTATTGGAATGGGATCTGAGCATATAAATTTAGAGTAAAGAAAAGGGGATATTTTAAATGCAAAGAAAAACAATAATGGAGTTATGTTCTTCTTACATTATATTTACTACTACTTATAAAAATAATAATGCCAACAATAATATCTGTGATTGGACACTCTACATTTTAGGCTGGTGTCAGGTTGTATAGGGAGGGCACTTTGTCAGACATCGGGATGGAGATTTTTGGGGACCTGGCAACCCTGCTTCTTAACACAGATCTCCCCACCGTCTATGTAAGTCCACAATTTAGTAAGTAATCCTTCAAAGTGTGAAAAACACAAATGATTTATTTTTAACAGACAGTTAAATATAAATGTAATAAAAACGATAAAGGGCAAAATTTTTCATTCTTCATCAAAAACAACTCCGATTCAAAGCTTTAAAACTTCATCCAGAAATTATGTGCTTATGCGCATGTGCGGTACAAATCGGGCAGGGTGAACAGATCAGGTAGTGACAGCCCCTACAGTATTTCATTTGGGTTTGTCATCATTTAAAAAAACATCCTATACAGATAAACTGGCCATCCAGAAAGAGTGAATGTGATTGTGGTTGGATGATAAGTATACACATATAACATTCTGATACCCTATTGGTATGTGATCCACCTGCACGTCTCGTCACTCTCCAGTAAGCTCAGTACTACACATATATGCTCGCTAATATATTTGAATTGACTAAAATGTTTGCATTTTTAAGGGGCACATATGCAGCTGAACAGGAGGCCAGTACATCCCACAAAATAACATTACCATTTTAATATAACATTATAGTCATTACGGCTTTTAGAAAAAAATTATTTTGGGGGTGGGTGGTGGGGTAGTGCACTCTTTTTAAACCCTAGTATCTATACTTCTACCTGAGTAATGAATGTCAATACTTTTGACACCTTTGCTCTCACAGTGGACATGCACCTAAAATTAAAATTTCAGACCCCTCCATGATTTATAAGTGGGAGAACTTGCAAATTCGCAGGGTGTTCAAATACTTATTTTCCTCATTGTACATTATCACCTTGTAAAGACATATTGTATCGATTTGTTTATCTGGTCATTGTTGACATTTTAAATTTTTCTACATTAACGGTACATATTGATTTGAAGAGAACACGTTGCTTTTCCAGAAACTCTACAGATGTTGAGTAAATGTAGCATTCATAAACGGGAGTTCTAACGCATGTGGAACTAGCTGAATCAGGGCTCTAATTTCTCAATGGTGCAACTTGAAAAAAAACTCTGGTTACACTGGTGTGACAAGATATGGAAGCCCATGTCCATCACATAATTTTTTGGGCTGTAGTTTATCACACTTTTGCGAGTGTGTATCTAATTGTGACTTTTTTTTTTTCCCCCTCACAATTCCGGCTTTATCAAGCAGTTGTTACTTTTGTAATGGGTAGGACCTGTTGAAGGAAATTTGCAGCTCCTTAAGAAAGCAGTATGTTTGGGTTGCTGCCCCTTTATGGATGTCGTGCCATCATGGCACATTGCCCCTTTTTAAGAAAGTTGTGCTGATTTAGAGATTGCAAGACCTCAATAAAAGTTGTGTTATTTGTTTGGGGATGGTGTACACATGAATGACTGGTTTGCAAACGACTGGCTTTTAGGTTGGAAGTATTCATTTAAAAGTTAAGCTCTTAAGTTTTAAGATCATTGTAAGTTGCCTGCAATTTCTATTTGAGCTCTTTTAGCCAACTGCTATATGGCATCAGTGTGTAGTATGGCAATCTAAGTGTTTTGTTTTATTGTATTTGGACAGCTAGGTAATTTGGAGAAGGTAGCAGATGTGTATGTGGCAAGAAGCTTTCTTTTATTGGGGATTTTTTCCCCTCTCAAGATTTTATCATTTCTCTTTTGTAAGTTCACTGATTGTTCTGCTTTGTAGAAATTGTCTAGCCCTCACAATTACTTGTTTGTGATGGTCTATTATAGGCCTTTTCTTGAATGGGAGTATTTGGGGCTATAATAATACTGTGCGTCACAGAATTGATTGTGTGGTGTGTGGGGGTTTTTATTTTTTAATTTTTGGTAGATTTTAATAGTGATATTTATCCCTTCTTATTATTTCCATTTTAAGTAATCAATGTTATTCTTAGGCCTCTCCTATGTTTAAAGCTTTTTAAAGTGACATTACTGTTGCTAATTGCTACAAGAACATTTAGTTTACTTATCTATGGAATGATTTTAACCAGAGTGTTGTGTGTATTTTAATACATGGGTCTAATAAATAGGTTGTACATTTAATCTGCAGTCCTCCAAATTTTTGGCAGAGTGCCTGTGTGATGGCAAAACCATTTCTTGACTACTCACTAGAAATCTATTTAAAAGGATCCCCACATCTTTCTGCATTCTTCCTAGAGAAGCAGTGACTGGGCTCTAGTAGTTGTAGGTCTTTGGAGGGGGGAGGGAGGGCTAACAACTATTTCTCGGAATTGGGACTTTTTGGGTGGAAAACCGTGGTGGCACATGGAGCGAGGAGCAGACATGTTAAGTATAATTTTGGTCTGAAAAACGTGAAAAGTCAGCTTAAAAATGCACAAAAATGCTGAAATGTGCAGCTTATTTTCTGAGAGGATGAGAGAGAGAGAGATAACGGAGCAAACAAAACTAAAACTGTGGCAGCAGTATATAAGTATTTAAAAAAAATTTAAATATTAAAAAAAATATATATATTTAAAAAAAAAAAAAAGTTCAATGCGATGTGGTCAAATTTGGGTGCACCTAACTTGTGCTGGTGTACCTAAGCAAAGTTGGTTAGTTTAGAGAACTGTGAATGACTAGATCTGAAACTCCAACTGAAATTTGCATGAATCTAAAATCATAAATCTGTATTGTTTGTTATGGAAATCTGATGAAGACCACAGAGATAAAGATGAATCATCAAAAGGCTTTATTGAAAATAACTATATTATTAAGTATTCCTGGAACAGCTCTCCCTCAGTCCGCTCTCCTTACACTCTCGTGAGCTGAGTGGGCCAGGCGGGGCTGTCTCCAGAGGGAGATGAGGAGGAAAGTTACAAAAGAGGAGCTGTGTCTCGGTTCATGGGCTCATATCAGGACACAGACAAACATATTTATAAGTCCGTCGTTGTCAGCAGAAATGACTTCCTTCAGAGTTCAAAACAGGGAACATATTAGTGGACAAGAGTTCATGCATTGTTATAACCTTAGAAATGAATAGGTACAATGAATAGGAATTCCCTAACACTCCCTCCTATTTTATCATTTCGAGATTTAAAAAAAAAAAAAAAAAAAAAGTAAAATATAATTAATCGAAAAGAAACATACATAAAACATCAGGCAAAAATCTGCCCACAGAGTGAGTTTGCAGTCTAAACTAGGGCTGCAGCTATCGATTATTTTAGTAATTGAGTACTCTACTGAAAAATTGATTCAATTAATTGAGTAATCGGATAAACATATTTGCTTTGTTAAAGTTGTTGAGGAAATCAGTCGAGGACCCCAGGTTGAAAAGTAAAGAAGCTTTATTAAGGCAATTTCAGCTCCGTGCAAAAGGAGAAGCTCACCAATGGTGCTTGCGCATTTCGGTTATATTTACAAAACAGGAAGTGAAACTTAAAAAGAGAGAGTCATACAGGGTGACAAGATGGCCATGTCTGGAAAGATTGATAATCCTCCTCCTGTCAGCAGTTACAACAGTTCCTAGCTGCAGATATTGTGCAATCCTAAGGCCAACTTAAGGACAATGAACAGCATGTACCCAAAAGAGTCTAACACTTTGTTAAACAGAGTAGGGAGGCTTTTATACTAACAGGTTAATTAAAGATGACAGAATAATGAAACACTGATTGATATCTGAGAACAACAAATAGTGTGAGAACAACACAGATCATGGATTCACAGATGGTTATACAGATAGTTATGTATACTGATTCAGAGTATTATATATCAGAGTATTACATGATTGTATATGGTGTGTATATATGGAATTTCCCTCACAAAGTGCAATAAAAAATACACGAGAAAAGACATTTCACTTAATAATGAATCACCAATTGGTTTCCTTTTTTAAATAGGTTATATTTTTAAATTCACAACATGCATTTCCAAATTGCAAACACAAATAGAAATAAATAAAACACAAAATATAAATACCACAAGTAAAAAACAAATTAAATTACTTTTGACTTAAGATTTCTTGTAAGTATCAAAAATATAGGGCAATAATCAATAAAAAAGGCATAAACATTGGCTTTATGTTGTGCATCTTAGGTTCTTAGCTGGTTACAAAAACATGCTGATGGTGTTTAAGAAACAGTTTGCCCTTCAGAGTAAAATTTGGCTGGGACAGCCTTGTGCATGGTCATCCTTAGCTTGACTTCTGGACTTGAAGATGAGTTTTTAATGGCTACAATTGACATGTCGAGTGATGTCTGTTTAAACAATAGAAATTAGCTATTTCTGCCGCCGAGATGGCAGGTCTGGGGCCCCAGGCTCATCTTGGAGAGCAAAACAAAGTAGACTTAGCTGTGTGTATATCAGACTGAATATGGAATATTAAGTGTTCTTAATGATTTGGGTTGACCTGAGATGTGTGGAAATGTGAGAGCTACTGTTTAGAATTTGTGTCTGATAATGGGACGTTTTCTGTTTTGGACTCCAAGGAAATAATGACTTGGTTAGCAAGCGAGATCACTTTTACCTCCAAGAGGAGCAGTAATTTTCCAACTTAAAGCTTAATATGTTGTGGATCATTTTAAGACCTACAAAGTAATATTGCAATTGGATAAACCTGTTGGTTATATGAAACCAAAAATTTTATCAACTACATGCACAATTGTATCTATAGAAGAAAATCAAAAGGAGATGATTAGTTTCTGATTAATACAGAGTTGTTATACAGAATAAAGAAGAAATTGGGAGAAGTTTGTACCTCAAAAACCTTTCAGTGTTTTTTAAAATCTCAGGGGAAGAAAAGCTGAGAACAAAACTGTTACTTTTGTCACTGTTGAAATTTATGTTGACGTGTTTGTTGAACTCTTTCCAAACCTCCCCTCATGGCGCTTCAGTATCATCATCCAATACCTGGTTTGTTTATATAGTATTCCATTAAAGCAAATCTGGAGCCAAACCACCACACAGAATATCGGCTAACTTTTTCAAAACATGAGATTTGTTAATTCAGTAACCAAAAAAGTGTGTATGCAATGTATCTATCCCCCCCTTTGCATAGAGTGTCTGTTCTATTGTGGCTGCTTAGCTTGTTTAAACTCATCCTAACGATTAACCAAAGCTTACAATATGAGGCCCCTTAACTATACACATGGGGAGGATGTTGGCTGTGATGTGTGTGAAGTGGAGGCGGTGGTGCACGGGAAGTGAACACTCGTTGGTGGAGTCTGTTGAACTGTGTCCTTGTTTGTAAACTGCTGCTGAAGGGTTACGCCTGGGCCTAACGGCACAAAGGCTGTTACAAATCACATTACTCAAACCCATTTTTTTTTTTTTTGCTCTGATCAGGTTTAATGATTTTGACGTTTCACATTCACAAATGTAAGTGACCTGTATCTGTCTGTAATGTGAACAGTTCTGTCTCTGAAACAGCTCTTATGCATACATTGGCATGTGTATACCTACGTCATGTGGTGGTATTTTGGATTAACTGACTGAATCCTTGAAGGTAAAAAGAGTGTTTATTGAGTCATATTTACACAATGCAAAAGCATAAGCAGAGTACTAACTATCTTGCCTGTCTGACTAAGCCAGCAGAGTGCTCAAAGAGAGAGCTCTCTCACTTTCAGCACAGTTTTATGTGTGTGTGTAATATTGTATTCAGCTCTTGCTGGCACTGATGAGGAGAAATTAAAAACTAGAACCCTCTTATTCCATAAAATATAAGAAAGCTTACTCTTAAAAAAAAAAAAAAAAAAAGCATAGAGCCCCTGGTAGTGTATGAGAAGTGTAAAGTTAACAATGATAATGGAAGACAAATTTGATTAAGATCACAAAATAAATTTAGCAGTTTTCTTTATAAGTTTCTCATTCTATTTGGCTGTATTTTTCCACTGAGACCCCTGCTCAAGCAGCTCTAGTGTGGTGTCAGGGAGAAGGAATGCACCCAATGTCCATATATGAACAGATGTTAGGGAGAACGTATATCCAAATGTCTATACCTGTATATGGAAAGACGGAGAATGTGTATCCAAGACACTGCATGTTCCCATACAAAGTAGGAACATGCATATTTACACATGCCTCCTACATACCAAACATGCATACGCACACATACAAAAGTGCATGTAAGTGTAAAATGAAATAAAATGAATACTTAAATGCAATTTTTTTTTAATTAAAAACAAAAAAATTTAATTAATTAAATAAATAAATAATAAAAATAAAATAAATAAAGATGAAAGTTTCTCATCCACTGGCCCTTCCATTCAATAGTCTGGAGTGATGTTGTACTCTCCTATGTGCTTGTAAACATGTAGCCATGTTTGATTAAATGTCTTTAGTGAGCCAGTCCTGAATGTTCGCAGTTTTTCCAGCTTAATGCAGTTCAATACCTCACGAAGCCACCAATTGTGGGTGGGGGGAGAGGGGCATTTCCATTTTATTTTATTGAATTGCGCATCTGGCCAAAAGGGTGCAAAAGGCCAGCACACGCTGCTTTGATGGAGAGATTGACAGTTCAAAGGAAACTCCAAAAATAACTAGCGAAGGATCTAAATCTAAAGTAAGTCCCAGTGCCCGACCGAGTGTAATGAAGATATCGTACCAAAATTCTGACCGTTTAGAACATGACCAGAAAATCTGTAAATGATTTGCTGGAGAATGCAAACATCTGGCACAGGCATCGGAGCGACCTGTAAAAATTTTGGCTAGCTTGGCATTGGTGAAATGAAGTTTGTGTAGCACTTTAAATTGTAGTAGCCAGCGTCTTGCGCAAATAGAAGATGAATAAACCATTTAGGACAAGAGACCACTGTTCATTAGAGAAGGATATTGCCAGGTCGCGCTCCCAGGTCAGTTTAAGGGCATTACCGGGGCCAGTATCTGAAAAGCTGATAATAGTGTAGATTGTAGAAATCAGTCTCTTTTGAGTTGGAATGCAAACAAAAATGTGATCAATCATGGACTCAGGAGGGCACCCGGGAAAGTGAGGGGAAAAGGCGTTGTACAAAATATCTGATTTGAAAAAAAACGAAATAGGTGACTGGAGGGTAACTGGAACTTCTCCATCAGATCAGGGAAAGATGTAAAAACACCATTAACGTAAAGGTTGTTGATGGTCGTAATGCCCATTTCTGACCATAACTGAAAGGCTGCCACCGTGCATGCAGGCAAGAACTGAGGGTTGTGAACAATAGGAGTGAAAATGGTACCATTATGAAGACCAAAATGTCTCCTGAATTGGAGCCAAATCTTAAAGGAATCCTGAACAACAGGATTGGCAGAGAGCCCCTTAATTGAGATATGAAGTTTGGAACAAATAAGGGAATGAAGAGTGTGTTGTGAAGAAGATGGTTCAAGCTGGGTCCAAGGTGGAAGTACCTTTTTATAAGTTTCTGAATGTTGCAGGCCCAGTAGTAATTAACGAAAATTAGGCATAGCCAGCCCACCTTCAATCTTCTGACGTTGAAGGGATGCAATCTTCAGACGTGCGGGCTTGTTGCCCCAGATAAAGGGAGTGAGTGTTTTATCCAGTTTAACAAAAAAAGTTTTAATGATCAGAGTGGGAATATGTTGAAATAGGTATAAAAATTTAGGCAGAATATTCATTTTACTGGTAATAAGATTGATGCGTCCAACAAGAGACGGGGGGGAGAGGCCCATTTTTCAAGGCTCACGGTGGTAGATCCAAACAAGGGCTCAAAGTTTTCATTAAACAGATCACTAAATGAGCGGGTAAAAGTAATGCCTAAGTATTTAAATTTACTTTGAGCAATTTTAAAGGGAAAAGAGTTTGAAGGTAGCGAAAGATCTGCAGCATTGACCATGAACAGCTCACTTTTCTGAAGAGTTAACTTATAGCCTGATAGCTTGCCAAATTGTTGAAAGATTTCCAGTATTGAGACAAGTGAGAGAATGGGAATAAGGATGTTTATTTATAAGAAAAATGTTAAGAAATAGGAGGAGGAGTTCAAAACATTTGGAAATAATGGTATACATTTAAATGGACTTATAATAAAAAAGAGGAAGAGAGAATAACTCCACCCCTCCATAAATGTATACAAGTCTGTGTAAAATTCAGTCTCATTGTACTTGCATCCGGACTGCAACTACCAAGCCTCTTGAAGGGAAATAAAAGCCTACTCTTCTTTTCCAACGAGACTTCCAGAGCCTTTATTTTCAAGACTAGCTTTTGAAGTTAGAAATAGCTATAATGCTATTTATATTATTTAAAGACAAGTGTTGAGTTCGTTTGGACTTCATCCAGAAGAGTCGTCACCAGTTGGAGGCGACAGCACCATGCAAAACTCCCCTCAGCTTTCTCTCACTGAGAGAAAAACTCCCTTCGGGATTCTTCTGTTATCAGCTTCACATAGTTCCTGTCTCACAAACTATGCGCACACACATACAAAGTCAAACTAATCTTTTCTCTCTGCTTTAAGCCTGCAGTTTCAGCATAAGTATCAAACCCAATTAAAGTAAAAACATGGAATTATGAATCCTACACCATTACATATTCCATTACAGTCACCAACAAAAAGCATCGCATTTTTCCAGGGCTGCCATGTCTACAAAAATACAGTCTCAGGTAAAACTTCGAAGTTGGCGGTTTGCAAAGTTTTTGCCCTAAATAAAAATAAATTGAATGAGAGAGAAAGATTTAAAGATTTGTTTTAATGCTCATTGAAATGTGCCACAGATTCTGATAATGTTGCAGCAACAAGTCGCTTTTTTTACAGTAAAAGAAAAACAACCTATTTCGATAATAATGTCGCCTCTAACTGGTGACGACTCTTCTGGATGATGTCCAATTAAACTTAACAATTATCTTTAAATAATAAAAGGTAAATGGTATTATAGCTATTTCTAACTCCAAAAGCTTGTCTTGAAAATAAAGGCTCAGGAAGACTCGTTGGAAAAGAGTAGGCTTTTATTTCCCTCGGAGAAGCTTGGTAGTTGCAGTCCGGACGCAAGTACAATGAAACTGAATTTTATACAAACTTATATACATCTCTGGAGGGGTGGAATTATTCTCCCCTCCCCTTTTTTATCATGAATCCATTAAAAATATACCATTATTTGCAAATGTTTTAGACTCCTCCTCCTATTTCTTTAATATTTTTCTTATAATTAAACACCCTTATCTCTAAATGTTTAGAACCGTTTCCATTAAATAGTTCCCATTATTTCCAACCCATCTTGGACATGATTTTTTAAAAAACCTTTGTAATCAGGCTATGTCATGCTTCGTCCATGCCCTGTTCACGCAGTAGACATGTCTTTCCCTCATGGCTTATTGAAAGCCCTTTCTTGGTCATGATGCTCTAATGTTCTGGCTAGTTTTTTCTTTTCCATTAGGTCAGATCTATCCTAAGGATTAGATACCTTATTTGTTCATGAGCTGGCCACGCTACTTTCTCACGCTACTTTCTCATGATCTAGCCATGCAGTGTCCTAGATATATATGCGGACATTTGTATATACGTTCTCCCTACTATCTGTTCATATATGTACATTGGATGCGTTTGCTTACCCCTGTCACCACACTAGAGCTACTGAACAGTGGTCTCTTAGTGGAAAAATAGTCAAATTGAATGAGAAACTTATAAAGAAAACTCCTCATTTTATTTTGTGATCTTAATACAATTTGTCTTCCATTATCATTGTTAACCTTTACACTTCTCATACACTACCAGGGGCTCTATGCTTTTAAGGGTAAGCTTTTCTTGTATTTTATGGAATGAGAGGGTTCTAGGTTTTAATTTTTTCCTCATCAATAAAAACTTAATTTTAACCTCAACTTCTTCACAAGATTTTCAATATGCGGCTTAAAAGAAAGTGAGTCATCAATTAAGACACCTAAATATTTATACAAATGAACCACCTCTATTTCACAGCCCTCAAGAGTGGACACGGTGGGAACCAGTTGAGGCAACTTTTTGCAGTTGGAAAACGGCATAAGCTTAAGATAAGATTGTTGATGCTTCTGCTGCTTGTTCGCCAATCAGAGTTCAGATTTGATTTAGGCAAGTAAAGGAAGGATCTTTTATCTTTATTGAACAGTCATTCAAACAGAAGAAGTTCATCCTAAAGTTGTACTGTCTTTGAAATCATGACTCTTTTGATTATTTAACTTTATTTCAAAATATTATGACACATTCTTGTAATATGTTGAGTTTATTCTAAAACTACAGAAACTTTATTCTGGATACAAAGTAAGTTTAGGGCATTACTACCCACCTGTTTTTAGGTACCCTTGTCTCCAAGTGTGTTACATATTTAGTGTTTTCTATGCTAGTAGACATCAGCAAAACTTTGATCATGATCTATTACCACAGTTATACCTAAAACATAATTTTCAGCATGTAAAGGTAATCGGATGAGGACCACAGCAGCTAATTTAATAAGCAGAGATCTTTATTGACTCTGATATGCAAATGTTCAGAGGGCAGCCCTCCCCTCTACCCTCAGCACAGCTTCTTTATACCCCACTATGCTGACAGAGGATTGAGGTTGAGCGTGAACCCCCTTTCCATTACATACGTTAATCAAGATGTCTCAAATGCTACTCTGTGCACCTGCTAGGTCCTCAAGAGCCTCGTTTGAAGTTTTGGATCCCCAATACCTAAGTGAGAATCTAGGAAATCCACAGAGGTTCACAGAAATGGCAACACATTAGAAAAGGTATTAAAAAAAGGTAGTCTTGGCACAATTTGTACCTTATCTTAAAAGGTTATGTGCTTGGTACATCATGCATACATGCATCTGAGAAATGTCACACAAGCCCTTTTAAGTGCAATATGCAGTCTAAACAATTATTGGTTATGCTTTACAAATATATGATAAAGTAGTACAAACGTCTCAAGAAGCAGAATTCCCTCACAAGCATTTAAAAGATTAAACCAGGCAAGACATGCTTGGCATTCAAGGCCATGTACTTCACTCTCACCGTATAAAAATCATGTTTACCCTGCAGGTGTGGTGCCTGAGTGAGCTCTAGGCCAGGTCCCAGTAACTTTCCACAAAGCAGTAGTACAAAACCTTCATATTTATATTCTGGGTTATGATGGATCATTGATAAACATACTTCCAGACAGTCATTTTATCAATTCTCATTTATGATGAGCAGTGGTGGACAAAGTATTCAACTCTAGTACTTAAGTATTGATACTCAAGGTCAAAATTTACTCAACTACAAGTAAAAGTTGCTCAGTCAAAAGTTTACTCAAGTAAAAGTACTGAAGTACTTACTTTTGAAAATACTTAAGTATTCAAAAGTACATGCATTTATAAATACTCAAGCAATTATATTTTCTAATATCAGTACTTTTCTGTATTGTTTTGAGTGCTTTTACAGAACCTTGTAACTTGCTGAATCCACCTGATGTATTGACATGTAGAACCACTCTGCAACAAAGTCTACACCACCTGTAAAACGTCAGTAGGGATGAACGAGTACACCACTATCTTTATCTGTTCAACCATCTAAATTATCTGTATCCTTATCTGTACTTGGAGTGGGTGGGGCCTAAACTGGAATTGGACGTGGTTTAAACAGAAGTGGGTGGGGCTTAAATCTACATTATTTTAAGTCTGAGATTGATATGGATTGATCAGAAGGTGCTATATGTATTGTTTATATGTCAGCCTTGATCACTGTATTTTTCTCAAAAGCACAGCTTACAGTATGAGCAAAGTTTTCCAACTGACTTTATATCACCAGCCAAACGAAGAGAAAGCAGATGGTATTAAAAAAAAAAAAAAAAAAAAAAAACCGGAGTGGAGGCAGTGACCAATGCGACACGAGCCGTTTTCAGCTCTGTCTTGTCAAATGCACCGCGAACGTTATGAAACCAGTTCACCAAGTAACTAGATATCATGCAAACCGAAATGGAGGCGAGCTGAAGAAAACTTAAGGAGTACTGAACAGAGCAGTGAGCTAGAGTGAAGCCAAGCACATAGAGGTCAGTCAGTCACTTTCTCTGTGTGTGTGTGTGTGTGTGTGTGTGTGTGTGTGTGTGTGTGTGTGTGTGTGTGTGTGTGTGTGTGTGTGTGTGTGGACAGGGTTGCCAGGTCAAACAAAAATATCCAACCTAAAGTCAGTCTAAAACCTGCCCTTCAGAAGTGTAAACAACTGAGTGTACGACTTAGTATTTTGTTTATAAGGGATTTATTATTAGTATTGCTATTTATCTCTGTCATTAATAATATGGTAACATGAGTGCTTTTAGTTCTTTTATAAGTTTTATATCTGTCAAGAACATTTAATAGTAACATAATTAGCAAAAAAAAACAAAACTGACACTTACTCATTTCTGTTCTTGCCCCTCCTGAACATTCTTCCCTCCTCTGATCCTTTTTGTTACCATTTTTTTT
>BRDA01052774.1:0-16126 GCA_036984385.1 Crenuchus spilurus | reverse complement strand
AGTGATTAATAGTGTTTACTGATGTTTATGAACTAATATCTACTATTCTAGTGATTAATAGTGTTTATTGAGGTTGTTTATGGACTAATATCTCCTATTCTAGTCATTAATAGTGTTTACTGATGTTTATGAACTAATATCTACTATTCTAGTGATTAATAGTGTTTATTGAGGTTTATGGACTAATATATCCTATTCTAGTGATTAATAGTGTTTATTGAGGTTGTTTATGGACTAATATCTCCTATTGTAGGGATTAATAGTGTTTACTGATGTTTATGAACTAATATCTACTATTCTAGTGATTAATAGTGTTTATTGAGGTTGTTTATGGACTAATATCTCCTATTCTAGTCATTAATAGTGTTTATTGAGGTTGTTTATGGACTAATATCTCCTATTGTAGTGATTAATAGTGTTTACTGATGTTTATGATCTAATATCTACTATTCTAGTGATTAATAGTGTTTATTGAGGTTTATGGACTAATATATCCTATTCTAGTGATTAATAGTGTTTATTGAGGTTGTTTATGGACTAATATCTCCTATTCTAGTGATTAATAGTGTTTACTGATGTTTATGGACTAATATCTCCTATTCTAGTGATTACTATTGTTTAATAATATTGTTTATGTATTAATATATCATATTTCAGTGTTTAAAAGTATTTATTGAGGTAGAAATATTTCTTCACAATATTCCTAACCCCCATATGACATCTTGTGCTGAATATGTACTAAACATATGTTGGAGAGTAAAAATAAATATTAAATTCAATAAACTCAGTGCCAGTAACTTGTGGGAGACACTGACACTGTCTTTGTCCTATCTCACAGTCTACCATAGAAGACTGAGTATGTGGAGCTGCAGCGTTTGTGGAGTTTATTATAGACTCTAAAGAGCTAGAAAATATACATGTCTGAAAAAGTGTTTCTTGTCAGGGTGACCCCAAACTTTTGAGCAGTAGCATACATAAATTCTCAGACAGTAATTGGGTGCCTAAATGGTAAATGCATTGTAGCTTAAAAATGCCCAAAAATAGGAAGCAGAGCCGTGTGGGTAGATGTGGGATGAGGGTGCATGACACCATTTTAGCCTACAATTGATCAGTCACACTCACATCTCCCAGAATGTGGAGCACTTTTCCATTACACTCCCATCCTCCCCAGGCATGGAAGTCTTCACAAACACAACAAGGGTGTTTGAGGAACATGGAAGACTTCAAGAAGATTCCACACATCACATACATGAAGCAGGATTCACTGAGTAATTGTTTAAATATGAAGCCTGTATGGGATGTAAGTCAGGCCCTGTGAAACAAAGCAAAGCAGTGGTTTTAGTAGCAAATGCAGAGAAACAGTTCAAAAGCAGTTTGTATTTATTTTCTATCCTTCTGTCATTGTGTCGTTTTATTCCTGCAAACACAGATTCAGCACCATAATGAAGAACACAACTTGGACTAAACCTCACACCTCATTCACTGCTTTGTAATGTTGTCATTCCTTCTCACAACACTGAACACTTATTACCTGTGAGAGTGAGTAAGTGTACATGATTCAGGGCTTTCCTCCTTAAACAGGTAACGTGCATCACCACATGTACTTTGACATCCTGTAGTGAACAGAAGTAACTGTTTTCACTCAGTCATGTCATCACATGTCATTTACTTTGAGTAGACTTTCATACAATACCTGAATAAATATAAATATTATATAAAACACAGTAGAATGCAAAGTCTCCATCCATCCATTATCACACCCGCTTAATCCTTATCAGGGTCACGGTTAGTCCCCTACCCCCTCACCGGGCGCAGGGCAGGGCATTACACTATTCAACTAAGCCCAGGAAGGGGGCGCCAGTCCATCGCTGGGTGCACACACACACAATTTAGAGCCTGACTCCATGTTTTCGGACTGTGGGAGGAAACCCACGTGGACACGGGGAGAACATGGAAACTCCACCCAAATGGGGACTCAAACCCAAGATATCAGTGCTGAGAGGCGAGAGTGCCAAGCACCAAGTCACCGTGCCACCCTGAATGCAGTCTCATTATTTATATTTGCATTCATTGTTAAATAAAACATTTTTATACTTTAATTAGGCAACATCCTGGGAGATACAAACTACACAACTTCATGTTCTTCAGATATGTGTTCATTAAGTCTGTTTTAAGGTAAAAAGTAACAAGAAATGATTTTTTGCTTTTTGTCTTTTCCTGTTTAAGGGTTAAAGCTGATCAGCTGATCATAGACATGCCGCCATGTCCTGATTGTTGACGTCTTGCCTAAATTCACCTGTTTTTACCCCATTGTGTCATTTACTGAGCAAAAGCCTCTTTTTTAGCTTCCAGTTCTTGTTTTGTCTGCAGTCATCTTTGTTCTTGCTTATGAAAGCCTGGCGAAGGCTCCCTTAGGCAGCTACAGCAACAGAACTTCAATCTCAGCGGATAATTATCATAAAGACACACTGACACTTAACTCTGCTTTCAAGACGAGGAAAGCGGGGAAAGGAGAGCGCAATAAAAGGAAGGCAAATTTTTAAGAGAGTGAAAAAGAAGAGTAAGGCCAGAGCATTTGCAGAGAGCTGCCTGTGTTTTGAAAAAGAGCAGAGAATCAAAGCACCTGACAGAGCCACACTGTGCTAACCGCTGCCCCCCCACTGCGTCTGAGCTGATCTTCAGAGCCACTTCAGATGCAGCACGAAACCACCCGAAAACAGGCTTCTTTTCCCAACAAAAGCCACACTGGAAAAGGTGTGGCGTAGGTAGTGCTGCTCAAACATGCAAGACAATAGCACTTTAATTCCCGGCTCCTCTTCACTGATATCACACTTGCTGTTATTGTGGTTGTTGTAGCTCCAGAGCTCGGCGATATGACGATACTTATCGTGATAAATGACATCACAATGTGCTTTTCATTCAAATGAGATTATAATTAGTTTTGTTTGGATGCAGCAGAGCTTGTAAAACTGTGAATACAGATCACATAATCAGAAGATTATGACTCCCTACATCTGTTGTCTTCATTTCTGGCCCCCAGCAGAGTGGGTCAGTGGTTTTAAGAACGTCTGAGGTTATTGATGTAATACATGTCTGTAGAAATGCTGATATTTAGTCTTAATAGTGTTTTTGCTCATTTTATTGTATATGTTAGTGAAGCAGACTCAGCTGGTAATCTAATGATACATACTGTACTTTCTATCTTTACACATTTACATGTAATGACAGTTTTCATTAACTATTAGACTTTAATGACAATTAAATAGTGACTTTATCACAGAGCTCTGCTGTCCTGCAGTTTGTGTTCAGTAATATTGGGATGGTTGTGACAGAATATGACTCAAACAGCCTCAACTACAATATTGTTCAGCAGCCCAGTTTATTAAGCTTCAGTGAAAACACCTTTGAGTGGTGAAGACTTTGAAGACGGCGGACACGGGACCCGGGCTTAGAAATAAGACTAACTACAGGATATTCCCCACTTATCTCCTAACATTGTGTGTGGATTGGCCCAAGAGGCAAGACAATAGAGAAACAACAAGAGAGCACAACAATGAGAGAGCATCGCCTCAGCTACTCTCCAGCTAAGCATGTGAAATATTTAAATGAAAAGTGTTTGAGTTTTTGTTTTTTTTTCCTTCCTAGCGTATAAGCTGATAGAAAACCCTCTCTGTTGGCACCAGACTGTCTGACACAAACTCAAATTGATTCCTAATTGAGTTTGTATGGATTTTGTATCCGGCTTTTGTTGGTTACATTAAGACCTGACTAGTCTCATTTTACTACGGCCTGTGTGGATGAAAGGCAGCTGAGATAGATGACAGTGGCTTGCATTATGAGTATTGAAACTGTTGAAATAACAGAGCATTTCTTACGTTTACTTGACTACTTCCCAACAGAAAGTGGATTATTGCTGTCGAATCAAGAGAAATGTACATCCACCTAAACAGCGTATGATGATTTCAGACATAACTAGTCAATAAAGATGGATGTACGCCAGAATTTATTGCAAACCAACAGCGATTTCACTTTGGGCTCGTGGCAGGAAGGTAAAAGCAGATTCTTCTAAGATGTGGGAGTTCTAGCGAATGACATTTCTGTGCAGGGGAAATGTGTGTGGGGGGGTGGTGAAAAGCAGGGGATTGGAGGAGTAAGCGCAAACACAGATGTGCTCCCATCCTGAGGGACGTGGTGGAGCATAGGGGCGAACTTGGAGGCTGGAAAGGGACCAAACTGTGTCCACGCTGCGCTGCTGCGGGGGATTAGCAGCGGTGCCTCCCCCATACACAGCAAAAGGAGCTCTGATGTGCAGGAAAGTCTGACGGAGGGGGGGTTAGAGTGCACAGACCACATGCACAGTTCACTCAGCTAAACGCCTTGAAAAAGTTCAGTCTCCAAAACGAGCAATGCTGCCTGGCTGATAACTAAGCAGAGCTAACGTCCCTCCTCGTTATTCAACCTGCCAGCAAAAACATGCACTTACATTTCATCTAGTAATAAGTTAACTCATGTCACCAAGACACCTGAGCATATCTTTAGGAAGGTTTACATGTTCGTCTCAGCTGACCTCCAGTAGAGTTTTGCATTTGGTGAGCTTTTGAGGCTAAGGACACATTTAAAGTTGCAGAATTATATCCAGATAAAGGTTATTAATTTAAAAGTACAAGTGTAAACACATTTTAAACCAATTCATCCCAGGCACACAAAATAGGACTAAACCACATACAAAACAATCAAAACCACACCCAATGCAACCAACATTCCATCTAATACAGTCAAAAATACAACTCAAAACAATCAAAGCCCAACACAATACTGTAAAAACCAATGCAAAGCAGCAAAATCCCACCCTGTACAACCAACACCATACCTAATACAGTAAAAAACCAATGCACAACAATCACAACCCAAGTCAACCCAAAACAATCACAACCCAACCTAATGAAGTCAGAAACCAACTCATTACCACCAACAGACCACCTAATACAATAACAAATCTCATGGAAAACAATCACAACCCAACCCAATACAATGAAAACCCAACCAATACTGTAAAAACCCAACCCAATACAGTCAAATCCTTAAGAAATTCAAGCCAAACTCCACCCAATGCAGTAAAACCCCACCCAAATACAACCAAAACGCCACCTATCACAGTCAAAACCTCACAGAGTTGTCATAACACATATGATTCAGGATGGCGAGGAAGCTGATTGTGGATGATGCACACTGTTGGTCCCCAGACGAAACTAAATGTTTATTACTCATTTGAACTGACACTGCTGTGCAGAACAGAACCACAGAAAGAAGAGAATCAGAGCCATGTCTGAAGAAACATGTTTTTATTTAGTTGAAGAAAAAATATGCAGCTTATTTACAGGAAGTCTAAAATGTCTGAGCATGTTTGTCCTTATTTTAACAAAGTGGATCAAATTCTGGGAGACCATCAACCCTACTGTCCAAAAAAAGACAATTTGCATAATAACCACACTGCAATCAGATCTGACTAACGGGAGGAGCTTCTGAATACTAAGTGTAAATAAATGCATGTGCTTAAAATCAGGATGCCATCCACACACAAGCCTCACCAAACAACAAAGTGTAAAACAGAGTCGACGACAGGAGACCAAGCCAAGAAACAGAACACAGTCAAAGCTGGTGATCAGTTGTACATCAGTGTTTACACAGAAATAATCCAGTGTCATCTGATTAGCATAGCAAACGATGCTAGTGGAGATTAGTCTTGTTTCTCAACATTAAAAAGCTCACCAAGCCTGCTGAGAAGTGTGGAACTGAGTGTTAGCCTAGAAAAATATGGCTAGTAAAGTCCACACCAAAACCTCATTAGCATCATTAACCTAGCATAGCAAGATTTCAAGTCTGTTTTGGTTTTAATGTTGATCAGTCTGACTTATAGCTCACAGTAATATAATGGTCAGTAGTAGTGTTGGCACTGTGGGCAGCTGCTGGGCATCTCCATAAAGCTTGTCAGCAGATGGAAGCATGAAGTGCTGTAAAATCTCCTGGTAAGTGTTGACTTTGGACTAAACACAGTGGACCAACAGCAGCAGCTCAAACCATAACAGAAACTGCACACTGGACTTCAGACAGCTTGGATTGTGTGTCTCTCAGACTCTAGGAGCTGATTTACAAATGAAATGTCAAAAGAGGACTTTATACTGAGTAACAGTCCAGTTCTGGTTCTGTTTAGTCCAGGTAAGACACTTCTGATGTTGTCTCTGGTTCAGTAGTGTTGATATTAGGAATGTGGCAGCTGTAGCTCTGAGAGACGCACAGTGTTTATACTGTTTATAGTCATTTACTCACAATCACCATCACATATTATCATCATCTGAGCTGTCAGTCACACTGATCTACACTAACACATAAAAAGGCTGAAATATGCCATTTTATAAGTAATAAATACAACATATATAACAGATTACTTTTTTTTTCTTAAATTGGGAAAAACAATGAACCTTTTCACCATATTCTAATTTTTCGAGATGCAGTAATCATATTGAAAAGGCTGATTGATAAACAGTATTAAAGGCTTTGAAGAATAAAAGGGTATCCTAGTGAAAATAAAATTAATTTATAAATAATGTAGGATTTCAGGATTCAAAATGTATGTTTGCTGTACTTTTGTGTGCTGAATATAGCCAAGTCAGTTCAGAAAAAAATCAGATTATGAGTGTAAATATATAAAAAAGTAATTTGAGTAAATATTTCCAATGAGAAACATAATAATAACAGTTACAATACTTTTACATAAGTATAAATGTGTAGTAGCCTTTCTACTCCTACATGTAAGCCAGTAATGGTTTCTGTACATGGATTAAAGTCAATGGACAAGATTACACATTCAGTAGAATAACTTCTGTAAAGAAGATTTTTAAGGAGCTCCACATATCACCCAGTTTTAGTCTGTTTGGGGACCTTTTCCCATATTTCCTATTATTATATACTGTAGGAGCATGAGTCAAAAATGATCCAGACTTTAGTTATCTGAACACTTTCTGTACTCGGTCAGCGTCTGCGCAGGTCTGAACATGTTGTGTCAATTCATTTATGACTGCAGCGCAACAAAAATGGCCACCACACTTATGATTTGAACAAAAGCTGAGCTGCAGTGATTCACTGCAGATGTGTTTGAACATCTGCAAACTAAATGTGTAATGATGCTGTAAGGAAGGTGAAGGCGCAGTGCAGATCAGTGAGTGAAACTACAAAACCGATCTCACAGAGACCAGACTTCATCATAACAGGACAGAAACACAATCAGTTCATTCATCGAGGAGGATTATGGGAGTTATATTAGTATTGTCAGGTTAGAGACTAGAGCTGCTAGCAATAACTGAAGACAGGGTTGGGCCTGAGTTGGTGATGTTTGTGGATTCTCCAGCTCTCACCAGTGCTGCATAAAACCTCCAGCAAAGTCCCTGAAATGAGCTGTTTCAACTGAGTGACCAAAGGGACCATTGTTGCTGTCCAAAAACAACATTTAGTTCCAAAATGCTAACTTCCCCAGCTTTTAATGTAAAGAGATTCAATTCCAGGCAGTTTTGGAGCACTTCTGTTGGTCTATTCATCATGAAAAGTCTACACCATGCAAAGAGCCGCTGTCTAATACATGGACATTTAATTATGTGTATATTTGTTTGTAAACTTATTCTTTTATTTTTAAAAAATAGGCTGTAATGGCACTTGATTTGATGGAGACGAACACTTCATGTGTCCTAGACGTCTGCACGCACTTCCTCTGAAAGCAGGGTTAGTAAAATATACACAGAACAATGACCAATGAAGCTAAAGTCCACTGTGAATTAATAAAGCCTGCTTAGTTTATTAGAATGTCCAATTATTTTGGATCAAAGGGAGGGAGACAGTTGTCAGTATAGTTAATTTAAATGTCTATTCAGTGGGTCAGCTAAAGAGGTGAAAGCAATTTAACATCCTCTATAGAGACTTCAGACTCATTTTTGAATAGGCCAACATATTTTGTGTTTATTGGTCTCAGCCATTTAAGTGATAAAGTGCCGAACGCTTGGTGGAGTCCTGTGATGAAGAGAAATAACAGAAAATTCCTGTCCTATTAATTTATTGAGGCTTAATTAGTTTTTTCCTGCTCGCTCCTGGAAAATGACTTGAAAAATAAGATGGTAATTCCTCAGATAAACTCAGAGTAAGAAGTGTGGCATTTAGCAGGGGAAATACCACACGCAGGGGGGATAATTACAGTAAAGTGTCTTAAAATAAAGAATCATGCCTCACAGATAAAACCCTGAGCACACACAGCAACACACATGACCTCAGAGATTATACATCAATAACCAGCGATTACTGTTATTATCATCATCAGTCATCAATGAAACTGCTGCCCAGGTCTTAAACTTCACTTTTATAATAATAATAATAATAATAATAATAATAATAATAATAATTATTATTATTATTATTATTATTATTAATAATAATAATAATAATAATAATAATAATAATATTGGTAGTAGTAGTAGTAGTAGTAGTAGTAGTAGAAGTAGGAGGAGGAGAATGGCTAATACTATTATTGTTACATGGCTGTTGTTGCTCTTATCATTAGTACTTTTTTAAATAGTAGTAGGAGCAGGATGGCTGTTACTATTATTATTAAGACGGCTGTTACAATGATCATGATGATGATGATGATTATTATTATTATTATTAAAATAGCATTTATTATTATTTTCCCCAAAAGAAAACAACAAATTAATCTTCCTTTTCATTAAGCACTAACCTTTCTAGATATTATTTTTAATATGATGATGATGATGATTTTGATGATGTTGAAAATATTTTTTCACCCATATCAAATTAGAAAACTGCTCCAACTTCCTCTTTAATTTCAAATAGTAACAGTAACATTATTATTATTATTATTATTATTATTATTATTATTTTCTATTATTATTAGTCAGCATCATCATCTCAGGTTTTAATCTTTAATACAAAGGTTATAACCTCCAAATTGCACATTTTATTGATTTTATTTTTGAAACCACAGAAAAGTCCACATCATTATCATATATCTAACAAATATCCAGTCTGAGCTGGAAAACTTCTCGAAAGAAGTTTACTTTCAACTGTGAAATGACATTTTTTACAGAACAGCTTGTACAATATAAATAATCTGCTTAAACACATCTACAACAATTAGGATCTTACATTACAGGTTGCAGTTTTGAGTACATTCATTGATAACCTGAGAAATGTAGAACATTTCTAAAAGCATGCTGGTAGTCTGTTGCATTTTGATATTTAGGCTGTATGGACTAGTTTAGAAACATGTTCAAAAGTAATGAGAAACGTGCTGTTGTGAGGATACAGTGGCACGGCCGTCCTCAATAGGAGCATATACAGATTTTCAGTCAGAGTCATTTGGGAGCCAGATGAAGCAAAATGTTACAGCTGTTCAGTAAAACAGGGATGGTTAGCGTGTCTTTATTTACAGCCCCTGGCTACATCCTTCAGGGGCACTAGTGACAATGACAGAATACACACCAGCTGCAGCCATAAAAGGGCCCCAACACCCGGCGAGCTGCGAGAGACGAGAGGCCAAACTCCAGCACTGTAAAAGAGCTGTCCTTCCCTTCCCTTCCTCTCTCTGATCAATCTGCCAAGCCATTCTTTACCATTTTTGCTTCACCAATCACAGGGCAACGCAGAGCTAAAGGAGATGAGGAGAGGAAGCAATTTGAGTAGATCTGGAGCAGGGCCAGAGTCTCCAGTCAGAGTGCTGCTGGTGTCGCCGCCGCCGGGCCGCAGCACATCTGAAAGCAAGCAGGCACTAATTACAGCCTGATGATCAGAGACTCACTGTGACAACTCATCAACTGACCTCCCTTCAGCTCCTGCTGTCACCGGCCGCATCCACAACACCAGAGGATGGGACCGTGGTCAGGTGCCAATGTGTTAATAGTGTGAATATGAATTAACAGCATGTTTCAGTCTCGGCTGCATGTGTGGGGAGAATGCCAAGACTAGCCAAAGCTCAGGCTAACAAAACTCGCTTTGGTGGTCACGAATGAGACATTTTCAATATTTCACCTCGAGACCATAACTACTCATATCACTGTACACCATAATTAATTCTACTGTACACTACTGTACTGTACACTATAATCCACTGTACACTGCTGTTGTTTGCACTACCATGTGCATTACCTGTCCTAATTGAATCTATATTTATGTTTTATGTTTTCTGTAATTATAGGCACGTTGTCCCTGTACACAGTAAAAAACTGTTTAAGCCTATTTACAACAGTAAAATAATGTTTTTGGTAAAATATGTTGTCCATACATATTAATGCTGTGAAAAAAGCCTTACTATTCATTGTATTTCTGTATATTGACAAAATAGGTTACACCAGTAATATTACACCAGTAATACATTTTACAGTATTTTCACAGTCAGAGCTCCTCTAGACAAAAACTACTTTTTATGAACTAGTTAAGCTGCCTCAGTAAAATAAATAGTTTTTGTGTGTGGAGGTTTTGATTAACAGGTTAGATGTCTAGCTAAGAAAATAAGTACTACATGGTTTGGTTTTAACTAGCTTTGAATGTGAGGACTGGCTAGTTTGCTAATGCTAATTGTTGTGTAGTATAAACCACTGACTGTAGCTTTAACTCTCCTGCTTTAACATTATGATTTTTGTTTTGTTACCCTAATGAAAGAAGTTTTGTTTTCCTCCTTGTTTACAGTGTTATTGATAAATTTAAAAATCATTATTAGCTAAGGAAGTACACACAGACTTGTGTTAGCAGACATGTTAGCAGCTTGATAGTGTATGTTGACTAGCTTTCGGGCTAGTTTGTAAGCTAATGCTAATCCTGATTTTGTAACTGAAATGTCACTGTTTAAAATTACAGTACAATAACAGTAATTTTTCTAAATAATTTTAAGCATCATGCTAGCATTCCTCATTACTCTGAAACCCTGGTTACTATTTATTTACCACAGAGAGAAAGTTTACTCACTGTTTGCTCTCAATTTCTCTCTTATTTTTCATATTTCACCATCACACAGTTCACACCAGCACCAGTGTTGCCAGATCTTGCGAAAGAATCAAGCAACCAGCTCTATGAAAAAAAGCCCAATACAAGCCCAAATGGCAACCCATCACATTCTGTAAAACCCGAGGCTGCTTTTAAACAGTAAAGGTAAACATTTATTATGACATTATACATAAATAACACCAACATTATGCTAAACACTTTTAATAATATAATTAATAAGCTAAACACTTTTTAATTAATATAACATTTTTGAATAACTTTCATTATTTAATAAATTATTTGAAAAAAGTAAATTATTTGAATAACTTAAAATCTTTTAAGCTCTGATCAAAAGAAAAGTGCATTTTGCATCTCCCATCTGCGGTCGGAGCCATTCTTTCAGTGCGCTCTTTTCCCCACTCTTTATTATATATTTTTCCATATTTTCCCCACTTACTCAAGCTCACTCTTATGCTGCGCCTTGTCACTCTGGACTCTGCCTGGCTGCCTGCTGTGTGTTTTTGTGTATGACTGTTCAACTTAGGCAGGAGCGACAAACAGGAAATGGGGGCTTGGAAGGGACAAACTACCTACCACTCGTCTTTTGCTTTATTATGGGAAGCTGGGAGATAATCAAAGAATTTCACTCGGAAAGAAAGCAAGCCCAAATAAGCTTCATGTTCAAAAACAATTCCAAAAAACTGCAAAAGTTTAGTCTCTGTTTTTTATCAGTATTTATTTCAGTAATAGCCATAAGAATCAGAGTAAGTATATGCTGACAGAGTAGCTACAACAACAGCCAATAACATTTATATTATGTAAAAATTTTTAGATGCTCATGTTTTTTTGTTTACATAAATGCATAAAAATACATCTAAAAGTGTAGCAACCAGTATATAAGCAGGATAACTGCCTTGGAGGTGTCCTGCTATGTGAAATTAATGGACTTGTGGAGTCGTGGAGCTCTTTGCCCTCATCTCATCCATTAATTTCATATAACCGGACACGTCGGCACCCATTATCCCTTACTTAATGGTCCTTCCTAGAGCTTTTACATAATGTGGATGTTCTTTTAAATTTAGAAAGGATTTTATAAAAATGGTTCTGTAAACAGCGATCAGTTGAAAGGGAACCAAATGTGGTTCTTCTAATAGAAAGTACCATTTCCTTTTTATAAAAGTGTCATTCTTACCTCAAAATTGTTGAAACAATGTGTGAAGACATCTGACTTTTAAAGGCATTAAATGATTTGGACGTCTGGTTCCTATCATCCACCACTGTGAACAAGTGAAAAAGGAAAAAAACAAGTGTATAAAGAACAACAGACCATAACAGAATAACACTGAATCATTCAGATATTGTATCACACAATTCAAAGGAAATACTCCATAATGTTAGTTTTACAAGACTGCATGCATGTGTGTGTGAGAGAGAGACCCTCTGGCTGTATTTATTTCCAGATTGCTCTGCGGTGGTCAGCCCAGCTGCCTGTCCCACCCCTCCCATCATTTTAGGCTGCTTAGAGATGGAGAAAAAAAAATACAGGTTCACCAGTGTTCATTAAAAGTCCAGTATTAGCTCTTATTTATTTTTATTAGCTCTACATTTCATTAATTATTGTATGATTTGCCAAATATTTGTATAAAGGAACAGTAATCTCATTGTTAATGAAAGGTTTAATATATAATATTGTTTTAAAGGTCAATATTAACCTAAAAGAAGCTGTAATTTTTTTTTTACCAAGATGAACAACAGAATGAAGCCTGACTAAAATTTAGCTTTTAAAATATTATCAACTTAATGGCACAAATACTGTATAAGTAAAATATAAATGAGTTTGGAGCAAATACAGTGCAGAAACTGCCTCATAGAAGTTCACAGTAAAGACCTGGTGAGGTCTACCCAACATAAATATGATGTTGTCTACAGTTGAACATTGGAAGGTGGGGTGTTACATTTTTAGATACTGTGTTTTATAGTTTTGTTCAGTGACTATTAAATTAATTACTATTAATGAATTCATTAATACACTTACAGGGGTTGGACAGTGAAACTGAAACACCTGGTTTTAGACAACAATAATTTATTAGTAGGTGTAGGGCCTCCTTTTGCGGCCAATACAGCGTCAATTCGTCTTGGGAATGACATATACAAGTCCTGCACAGTGGTCAGAGGGATTTTAAGCCATTCTTCTTGCAGGATAGTGGTCAGGTCACTACGTGATGCTGGTGGAGGAAACCGTTTCCTGACTCGCTCCTCCAAAACACCCCAAAGTGGCTCAATAATATTTAGACACAAAGACTTGCTGTCTTGGTCACAGATGCACCAGCAAGACGTGCACCAACAATTTGTCCTCTTTTGAACTCTGGTATGTCACCATAATGTTGTGTGCATTGTAATATACTTTATAACTGTGCTCTTACCTGCTAACTGAACCTTCACACTCTGCTCTTACTGGTGCAATGTGACATTAATGAAGATTGGCCACCAGACTGGTCCAATTTAGCCATGAAACCTCCCACACTAACATGACAGGTGTTTCAGTTTCATTGTCTAACTCCTGTACATCTCCATAAATTACAATATCACAAAAAGCTAATTTATGTTTATAATGTAATTTTAAAAAAACTGTCATATTTTATATTTATTAAATGTAAAATTATATTTCAAATCTTATGTTTTAATGTTGATACTGTTTGAATAGTAATTTGACTCAAATTAAATATAATATGAGCTAAAGTCATACTGATTAATATTACAACAAATAAATGCTGAAATATGTGCACACACACACACACACACACACACACACACACACACACACACACACACACACATACACACAGATGTATGTGTGTATTCACTCTGGATGGGTTAAATTCAGAGAATAATTTTCCTGAGAGGATCAATAAACAGTACCTCTTCCCTAGAAGTCAATTGTCACCTAAAAAGATGATTATTTGTTATTTTTTATTTATTATTTTGTTGAATTACATCAAATCTCTTTGATAGAACACAGTGTAAGCTTTAAAAAGAGAATAAAACATCACAGCTACAGGTAACCATGACAGGTGGACTGATTTTTTGTTCTCTTTATAGTGCACAGTTTTAGGACTAGTATAGGACCGACTAGTCTGTGAGACCTTCACTAAGATCTGCTCATAGTGTTAGGAGGTTAGGGGTTTGTTAGGTGATTATTTTTGATAGAAATCACAAAGAAAATGATTTTAGGACGGCAGGATATTTTGTTAAAAGTGCCATTTCAACATCATTCAAATCTGTAAGTGCTGATTTTAAAACCTGCTGAACTCACCTAACTCACTTTAATATTTAACTAAATATGCTGCTGTTTTAAAACAATACATCATCTTCTTTCTTTACTTCAATTGACAAAAAAAACTTTAAAGTAAACTCTAAATCCAGCCTGAAGTTGAAAGTTATGTATCCTAACTTTCTTTGAGAAGTTGAATAATTTTGATTGCAGCCATCGGTGACTATTGATGGTATGTTAGTAATGTCAGCTTTGCACCTCCAGTTACATCTGGGCTGATGGACCTCATCTGAGATGAGCTGAAAAATTAGGTAAATAATGATTTCTGCATGAAGCAAAGGTGGTTCTTCTATGGCATCAGTGGGAAGAATCCATTTTGGCACAGATTTCCGATGGGCTTTCATATAAACACTAAAAGAATGAAGAGATTTGAATCATTTTATCCATTTCAGACTTTACTGATCGCTTTATGCCTCCAACCTTGATGAGCAGTAACATTCCTACTTCACTGGACTATAAAAGAAGGAGGCAAATGAGCAGAGGACAGAATTGCGTTCGAGATTTCAACACCAGAGCCATCAGCGCAGGAAGAAGCGGAGTAGTAGCTGTGGTTAAATTATACATTGGCCCGTACAGTGTTCGGCCTGGCTTTCTGAGACGTGCTTCGATTTGAGATTCAATTGTACGGCTGCTGGCATCTCTTTGTAATGATAATGTGGAATATTAGCCCATTTGCGTTTAAAGTAACAAGGCTAATGACCCAGCGAGTCAATGAGCATTTTCATAAATACTCCTCACTGCTGTAGAGTCCACTTCTGCTCATGCTTTTCAGTCGGCATCCATGCAAAACAGCTCAACCCGGAGCAATCAGGCGCAATCAGAAATCATTGCAACTGGCAGGTTTTATTTACTGGAGTCTTTTGATCATCACATCTAGTCAAACTTTCAGTATAAACATATGCAGCCTTCTGCCCACTAGCAAACCTGCTAGAGCTAATGGTGCAGGGCCTAGTAAACAAATGCTAATGCTACATGCTAACATGCCTAAGTACATTATTTGCACGCTACTTATTGTGATGCATTGTAGGATTGTCTGCATGCACTGAGAAATGTTTTCGGAAATCACACCATTGTGGCGGAACCACAGAACAGTGCACTATATAGTGAATAGGAAGCAGTTTCAGACACAGCTCTGGTCAATACAAGTAGTGGGCGGAGCAAGCCCAGTTCCCAGCTCCCAGTTATAAACATCAGTGTGAAAGTGAAATGAACTATGAGTAATTTGACCCATCAGTGACAGTTGGGGGTTAGATGCCTTGGTCAAGGGCACATCAGTCATGTCCTGCCATAGAATCAAACAGGCAATCAAAAGATTGGGTCCATAACCACCTGTCTATGGCTGCTTCTTGATGTGCAGAGTGTCCTGTTTGCTTCTTTACCCAAACAATCATGAATAACTCTAATATTTAAGATGATCTGGTGATGAAATAGTGATTAAATACCTCAGTCTGTGTGAAAAAGAATGACATGTATGATTACAGTGCAGGTAGACGGCTGTTCATTTCTGATCAACTAATATCTGCAGCTGTAGGAGTGGAGGCCAGCGCCTATCAGTGCACAGTACAGGAGGAAGTGTTCATGGTGTGAACATACTGAACACCACTTAATCAGGAACTTAATGCAGAACAGAACTGCATGCTGGGACATTCTCAGCATATCAGCATATTTTGAAACATCAGTCTTTTCACACAGACTGAGGTTTATTTAAGTCACCAGATCTTCATTAGGATTAAACTTATTCATGATTGTTTTGCTAAA